>JAQIYA010000268.1:0-23840 GCA_034699355.1 Microtritia minima | reverse complement strand
AACATTTACCTGCTATACGAACTTAAAATACATATAAATTGTATTAGTTGTATAATACAACAACAGGGAAGTACTCTAAACAAGAGCCAAAAGTGCGACTATGCCTTTGCTTGTGCTGCTCTGCGGATTGAGTTTCTAATGTATTTCATGATTAGAAGCACGGCTTTTATGTACTTTAGACGCGGTATTTCTGTAACCATTTAATCTCGACAATCGCTATATTTGCTAATTTTGGGTATTACTGAAAGTCCTGGTCGTCCTGTTATATTTGAAGCCGCACATGGCTTAATGAAGTGGTGGCACAGACTTCGGGCTCTGGAAGAGAGAGAGAGAGAGAGAGAGAGACCAAACTAGGGTTGACATCACAGACGACAAAATCGTCGATTCATCCAAAAATCCAACAATAAGTAACGATATGATAGTTTACTCCATAAAGTGTGCGAACAGACAATAAAATCACGCTTTATTTATTGGCCAACAATTTGGTATCTTTAAGACAAAATCATTATAAAATTACTTCTGTTTAGAGAAGAAATATTCAGATAAACCAGTTTCAACAACATTTTTTTAGATGAGTCCAGTAGAACAGGATTTATTAACTAGTATTAATTAAAATATTATTGAAAGATCATAACAATTTAAGTAATTTAATTAAATTTGATTACTTTCTTATTCCCAATGGTTATGTTGAATGGTTGCAAAAACCGCTTCGGAATTACCATTTGCTTATATGTTAATTTATATGCATTATTCAATTGCGAAACTTTCTTTTTGTAGTTTGATATGATTATGGATTGGCTTTTTTTTGTTTTTAAGCCAATAATTGTTATTCATGCTAAATAATATTGATATTCACGCTAATTTAATCGTGTTAATGATATGTCCGTATATCTCACGCTAACGTCAGCAACAAATCATTTAAGTTAGTTTATCGGAAATAACTAGTATAAGCATTATCATGAAATATGTTGAAAGACGCGTCATTTAATTTCATCAATCAAGGCGTGCAACAAAGACAAACAACTGATAACTTACTATGTGTTCCAACTTTGATTAATAATGATAAGCTTAAATTGAAACAAGTGATGCTTGTGTTTACAGTATTTATCATTAATCATTTTTATTTCAACCGAATTTATAGAAATTTAATAATTAGATTTAGCTATATTTGTATTCGTTATAATTTGAATCTTATATATTTAGAAATTATTTAGAAATTAACGTTGGATATTAAAATTTAAATTCATTAGAACTAATCTAAATCCTTAGTTTACAATACATGATAGAAAGTTTTTGTTTTATTTAATTACTAGAAATGATCCATAAATCGCACTGTAATATTGATGCGCACGAGTTCTTGTAATGATAGTAAAAAATTTAAATACAAATACGATTATTTAATTCTCTCGTCAAACTAGTTATTATTTATTCAATAAAATCTCAACAAAATGCATATCCAATAAATGCTTTGTAAATGCGCTAAAAGTGTCAAAATCGATAAATCATTTCTCACAATCTAATTGATGAAAAATTCTTATGCACATTAAATTAATGGCATAAAAGATTATTCATACACTTTATGCAATCGATGTGTTTGAAAGTCTACGCATTATATTGTTAGTATAAAAATTTGAAAATTTATTTTGAATTTGAAAGTTTTGAAACCTAATTGTTGAATGAAATAAACAGTTTATTTAGAATGAAATAAGCTTTTAAATCTGGTATACAAATATTTTTACACTTGAAATAAGTCATAGAAAATCAGTTTAGCGAGTAATAAAAAGCTTTTTTGACGTTAATCTTTTTATAGATATTTATTCATCTTTATTGATATACAATATATAAAGTTATACTCTCGACGATAAAATACTTGAGCAGAGACTGACAAACTCTGATGCCTTTTTTGTGGCGCTATTTATTCCATTTAAAGTTCAATACATGGATTTTCTTATCCATATTTTCAATAATGTGCGCTATTTTGACAGTGAATTGCTGTCATAAAAAAAGGCTTGAAGTGAATATCTAATAATATAATATTCGCGCTGCACTTAGAAATTGAATCAACAAAAATAAGAGAACAAACACTGGCCGTAAAAGCGCGTGAAAAAGAAGTGAGTATTGTTGTGCGACGAACAGCGGTGTCCCTTATGTGTGCCTATATGTTGGAGAAAACAAAGATTGATGCGTACTTTCCGTCTAATGGATCTGTTTTGGGTCACACACTGTAGCCATCGTAAGCTAAATACAGCCCCAAAACGATTTTCCCAGATTTAAGTTCGCGCACATAATTATATCGCAGACCGCAAACATTATGTTTTATTTATGTGTGCGGCGCTCACAGTATTATCTAGTCGTTCATATAATTTAATTTTTATTATAAGTTACGTAATATAAATAAAAATCTCTTTGTTTAGAATTCACGCTCATTAGGCTCTTAAAATGTCTAATTTAATTTTCAATTCACGACAATTGAGCAGAAAATTTTTTTTCTACAGAAAAACATTGGCAAATAATAAAAAAATAACAACACGAGTCTAAACTTTCAAAATTTCGTGAAAAATAAATTTCTCTCTGCATTTTGGAATAAATAGCACAAAAAACGATAAGAGATTATTTTAAAAAATAATAAAAAATGTAAATTTAATGATTTTTCTATTTAAAATTTCAGTATTTTCTTTATTTGCATAAACAGTGCCATAAATCCAAATATGCATTATAAAGGATTTATTTAACAAAGTTTATAAAATGTATTTTTACATTGAAATATCTAAAATAAGAACAATTCAAGAAATAGTTAAATACATTTAAATGTGAAATTTAATAAAAATCTCATTTAAAACTTATCATAAAATTTATGGCGCTTAAAATTATCTCTTTTTTCAGAATTAAATTTTGTTTGGAAATATGAATATTTGCATAAAATGTTTTTTTGTTTACTGTTAATAATTGAATTTTAGCAAAAGCCTTGCCTTAATAAAAAAAATATAGCTTATGTTATTTTTTATTGCGACGTTAAAAACATTTGTAAACCATAAAGATAAGCAAATATGGAAATATTAGTACTGTACTTAAGTATAATTAAATTAGAGATTATTGAAAATTATTAACGTGTAGTAATTTTATGATTGGCTTCTTGTGAAAAAAAATAATAATAATACTGAGTAAAAAATTTATAAATTAAATTTAATTTTAGAATTAATTATCTAAAATAAATATTTGAATTTTCATTTTTTGTTAGTCTATAAAGTCTATAACTATAACTACTTAAAGAATCAAAACATAAAAAAGCATATTATATACAATTCCATTGTTTGTAATTATACTTTTATTGAAATATTTTTTTATTGAATATTCTTTCATAAAAACGCGAAAGAAATCATAAAACATAAGATGAAATATTTTTAATGTAAGATAATTTTGCTTATGTTTAAATGTCGTGCAGCAAAATGCGTATTCTTTATTAAAAAATAATGTGTTTAAGACAGATCTTAGAGTTTAAGTATCGATTCTTTGCTATCGTACTCATCAGAAAAAAGATAAAAAGGCAAGTATAAAATACTTCTATTAAAAAAATATTTCCAATAAGTTTCTGTATTTAAGCTCTTATAAACAAAAAAGAAGATTAAAACCTACTTTAATGTGATTCAATAATAGGGTTATAAATATTGCGAAGTACTTAATTTAATTATTTTCCAAATTCAATCATTAAAATAAATCCAAATGTATTTAAATGTATAGTTTAAAATAAACATAAGTACAGGTGGTTTTAAAGTTAGTCACTTTTTCAAAATTGAATAAAAAAGAACCGTAAAAGATATTGAATCAAATCCAAACAATTTTATTCAGGAATAAAATTGTATTTATTAATAAGTTATTGAAAATGTGTGCCTTAAATAGTAACATAATGTTGAAGACGAATATAAAAATTGTCAATTAAAGCATTAATCGAGAATAGATTAATGAATATACTGTTTATACTGTTTCCAACACGACAAAGCGCTCACACCGTACTGTTGAAGATTTGGTGATGAATGTGATGTTTTTGGTGACCAAATAATCGGTTTGGACGCTCTCTAAAAGACTGGAAGTGTCATGTCTGAAGAATATGGAGGCCAATCGATGTCACATTCAGTCATTTAATACATTGAAGATACACTACATTTGTAAATATAATTAACTCAATAATGTGGTTAAAGACATAATCTATGTTGACGTCGAACTCATTTGCAAAGATAGTCTTCATAGTGCTGTACAAATGCCAGCCCAGGCTCGGCTCAGAAGGCCTTTACGAGCCTAAGGCTCAGGCTCTCAGCGTGTTGAGCCAAGAATAGCCTCTATTCAAGCTCAGAGAGACTCAAATCATTTATGATTTATATAATTTTCTGAAATAATTATGTATATATTTTAAGTTTAACTGAAATTTAATATAAAATAAATAAATTAATCACAATTTTTTAAATCTGCGTTTAAACGAATTTGATTAACATTATATAATATTTAGTGAAAATATCAATACTTTTTATTGCTTAAAAAAATATTGAGGCTAGACTTGGACCGAGTTAGAGTCGAGCTCAATACTAGAGTGAGGCTCAGGGTTTTTGAGCCTTTTTAGGCTCAAAAAACTTTATGTACAGCACTAGTCCTTCATTTGCGAGTCCAGTGAAGGTCAATAGAATTAAAATATTTCACAAACTTTCTGACAATTGAGTGTATATTATTCTAAACTAATTATATAAACGATTATCAAACCTCATGTAATTATCAAATTAATTGTTCTCTATATCGCAACTATAGTTGTACGCTATTTAAACAACTCTCTCTACACTACTATCAATCACTATAATGTGATTCGACTCATACGGTCAGACATATGGCTTTATGCGCCAGTTTTAGGATAATTGATTTATTGCTCTGACTTTATAATTAACTCATTAATAAATAAATTATTAATAAAACTCCAGTATAAGTTGATAAAATCAAACCAACGTTGGATTTTAAGTATATAGTAATTGACTTCATTAAACTTTAATTTAAATTTTATTTCTTTCAAAAATAGAAATAAATAAAAATGTTTTTAACTAACTTATATATGATTAATTCAAGATAAAAGCTTAAATGAATCTATAGGCTCATCAAATTTAGCAAATCAGTAGTCAACCATTTATTTTTTTAAGCCATCGAATGATACATTGGAAATTAATTTGACAGTAAATAAGATGTAAGCCATTAGTTTCAAAAGAAATTTATTTAAATAATTAAATCCACAGAACAATCATATTTGATATTTTGATTAAATATTGTAAAATGCTGTTAAAACAAAAGTTCAATATATCTTATTATTTTATTAGTTTTAAAAAATTGACCGCAAACATAATAAATTAAAAATATATTTATTGTGTTTTTAACCCTTTTAGACAAAAAGGTTATTTAAATATGTTACTGTTGAAGAAACCCCTACCCTTTACGCCCCCATACTTATCTCTTTACTCAGTAAAACAACGCAAACAACACCCTTTAATCTGACATGTCTTTCATCCGAAGCAGGACTAGATTCTGAGTTAAACTCATAACTAGGAATGGGTAAATTGGGGAAAATGCTCGAATTTACCAGAATTGGAACAATTAGCCCGAACTTAACCGAATTTTAACAATTTACCCAAAATATTATATAATTTTGTATATACTTTTTAAGTCTATAAGTTTTATAGTGTTTATATTTAATGTTTTATGGCACTTAATATAAATTATTTAAATTACTGTAATATTCGTTTGAGCCTTTTTTAAAATTAAATTCAAGATATTTAATAATTTTCAAAAAATGATTTATTTCAGTCACAAAATTATATTTAATTAAATTTAGCTCAATTAGTTTAAGTTTAAGCTAAGCATTTCTGAACTTCTAGTAATACCTTCATTACAGATAAAGAAAATCAAATAGTAATGATGTGGATGTAGATAAAACTTAGCGTTTAAATGCGACTGTCGTTAATATGGATCATCGAAATAAAGAAAATAAGAAGCCAGCTATAAGTATTAAGGCTTGTTTATGATGTAATTTATAAAAATGTAAAGTCATTAGAACTTTACATTTGTTGACTCTTTTGAATGGGTTAAAAATGTATTTTAAATTTATAATTTACAAAAAATAAATTAATAAATCTTTGATTTAAATGTTTTTTGTGTTTATTAAATTAAAGATAAATTTTAAATTTAATATATTTCTATTAAACTTTTTCTAATTATTAGAAAATAATGTAAAACTTTTATTAATTTTATATAATCTTTTAGTATTAAGATTTTATTTTTAAAAATCCAAACTTTTGTTTGAGTTACATAATTCCTATATCTGTGTAAAAATATACTAATGTTTGTCTAACGTTGAGCTTTCATGTTTTAGTGTACCGCTTATTACAAAATAACTAGGATTCTTATATTTTTACAGTATTTAAACACAGTTTTATGTGGACACTAAAAATCTCTGGGCTTAAAATAATAGATCTCTGTATTATCCGAAGTGAGTAGAATAAAACGTTATATCACGTGCTCTGATTTGATAAAACTTACTTTTTATTACGTTTAAATACTATAAAAAAAGCTGTAATAAATAAATAGAAAAGAAATCGAGAAACACGATAGAGAATAAACATAGAGTTTGCTAACACTCAACTACCGTTTGGGCAAGTTTTTAAAGTTTGTTTTAAGTCTATCTGAAATTTTAATTATGATTACAATATAAAGTAAATTTTTAATATTAATCACAATTTTGTTTCTGCATTTTCTTTTTCAGTTATTAATACTATATATATAGTAAATCAATATTGTTTTGAAGTTTTTAAAACTTATAAATTTAAAAAGTGTTTACTATAAAAAAAATTCTTTAAAATCAATTATAGATTCTTTTATTAAACATTTAAATATGACAATATTAACTTTCATAAAACGCAAAAATCATGCATAAACTTCAATTATTTTAAAACTAGTTTGTAACGAGAAATTTAAAGTCGTTTAATTGATAAAAACGATAATAATTTGCAAACAAATTCTATTATCGTTCATAACGTAAAAAATATTCTCTCGAAGCAAAATCGATTAATTACAAACTAATTCAATTAAATCCAAGTTCTCACTAACGATGGATACTTCGCAGTATATTCTCTAATTTAGAATTAAAGCCCACTTAGCCTTATAAGGATTAATATAAAAGCTTTTACTCTGAGTGACAGCGATAAGAATATATTTAAAGCGTAACAATGCGTAGATATTGTGCGTGAAAAGCTTCAAAGCTTTACATTTTTATGAAGTGCATCACTTCAACGCTAACTAATTTAAATAATAAAGCCAGCATATCATACATTCTAAGCGCATATAATCCTTAACTTATAATTAATGAGAAATTCTGCTTTAATCATAAATGGAGTAACTAATTGAGTCGCAATGGTAGACACGTATATGACAGTTGACTTTACGCGATTCACTCGTCTCACTAATATTAATTATGGAGTGACGCTAATTTCTATTATAATATTAATAATATTATTAATACACCTGTTTTGAGATATTATTATGTGAAAGACGATATTTGAAAACAGTATTTCAAACAGACCCTATTTTGGTTCGATTGAGTTGTTCTTTTTCATTTATACCATTTTATTTCATGCTAATAATTTAATATAATTTATAGAAAAAATTTAAAATTTAATTAAATAATAAATTTAATAAATTAAATATATTATGATTTTTAGATCTTTTATATAAATTTTTGTATATTTAATTTTAATAATACTTATCATTACTTGCAATATAAAGACATTCTTTGCATTAGATTGGATCAGACTGTTAGTGCCTCAGTATGAGCTTTACATCAGTGAGAGGTCGTGGTTTCGATCCCCACACAAATCCATGATCTTTTATGCTTATTAGTTGTTTTCTTTTAATTCTGACTCAATTGATTTCTTCTGCTTCTCCGGTTTGCCTCATTACCAGGTAAGTGGAAGAAAGTCAGCGTTAATCAGTAATACACTAATTTTTTGATAATTTTAAAATTAAAATCAACCATAAATATGAATATAGTATAAGTCATGTTTAAAGTTAGATTAGGGTTAAATATTAAAAAAAATTAATCCTATAGGTTTAAAGTTTATGAAATCTAATAAAATGTTGAAATCTTACGAATAATATTTAAAATTTTTTGTTTTTTAATTTTAACCTAAATATTCAAACTTTGGATGAGTAAAGAATTTATGTTATTTACATATCTAAAGAAACATTTATCAAATTAGAAATGTTTAATTAGTTTTAATTAAAAGTGACAAACAGGTTGGCATTACATTCAATTTAAACTTTAAAAATAATAAACTTTATTAATTTAAGCATTAACTTACTGTAATTTTATTATTGACTAAAATTTCTTATAGAAATCATTAAGTCTTCATTATATAAGTTCAAATTTTTCAAGAAAGCAACCATAAAAGTGAGCTCATTATATGTTAAGCTTATTACTCAAATAATTGTTTATTTAGTTTTAATAATTTTTTATTGAAATCAAACATTAATAATGCGATTTTATTATGTAAAAGATTAAAACATATTAAAAATTATGATGTTATACAAAAAATTTAAAATTTATATTTTTGCGTTAATATTTTAAAATAAAAATATAATTTATAAATAAAAATAAAATATTATTCCTTAATTTTAAAAATTAATAAAACTTTTAAATATTAAAAATATTTTCAAAGTAATCTTTTATTCACTAAATAAATTTATAATCATTAATTTTTGAAAAAATCTAGTAAATAACACCCGATATACTCTAATCCCGCCCACTTCAGGTCACGTGACTTCCGGTTCAAAGCCCCGATCTTATCTAATTAATAATATTTTAAACTAAGTTATGTATGATAGGGTGTTTCACAATTTATTTTAATTAAGATGATCGGGAATACAGTTTACACATTTTACAAAATGATCGGGGATTTTAACCGGAAGTTACGTGTTAGGAATTGGGCGGCATTAGAGTATATCGGATATTATCTTCTATATCTTATACTTTTCTTATTTTATATATAGCTTAAAAGAATTTTTGTTGTATCATATAAATGATTAAACTTAGTTATATTATATAAACTGAGTTAAATTAAAGGACTCCATCTTACTATTTCAATACTACATAAACTTATATTTTACTAAATTTCTATGTAATTTATATATAATATTGTATT
Source organism: Microtritia minima (assembly GCA_034699355.1). Lineage (NCBI taxonomy): Eukaryota > Metazoa > Arthropoda > Arachnida > Sarcoptiformes > Euphthiracaridae > Microtritia > Microtritia minima. The sequence goes on along the minus strand of JAQIYA010000268.1, from coordinate 14,619 downwards.
AATGCAGTCGTAATCGAATATAAATCGAAAAAACTTTACTGACATCTATTAAAACAACTTTAGAGTCTATTAAAGATTTATTTGTGAAAAAAAATCAATATTTTGATTGAAAATCAACGAATACTTAGATTTAAAGTACAATCGATTATTATTTGTATGCATTACGTTAACATTATTGTGTTTTGTTTAGCGATCATATAATTTGTGCGTCAATCTTGTGTGATGAGCACGAGAGTGATGGTTACGTTAAGCTGACACTGATATACACAAATCTGAGTAAATTGAAATCAATATTGGCCTCCATTTGGAGCAATCGATTGATAATTTCAAGTTAAATGAATTATGCTCTCAGTGTGTGTGCCGAACATCTAAAATCAAGAAAATCAAAGTGCATTTCAAATACGAAGTCATTGTGTACTTAGTTTAGATAAATGCTATCAATCTTATGCTTAATTAAAAATTATTGCTCTAAATGTTAGTTGAATGTGGAGCTCATTCTTATCACAGTTATCCAGTCATTTGCATCTTTTTAACTTTTATATATTCAATAAATTCAAAATCTTTAATATTCACAAATATATATATTAACAAGAATGAGATTACAATGATTTTAATATTATTCTAACTATTAAGTTCTAAAATTTAAATATTTGATTAAATTAAACTTAATTTCAGTATCTATTGCTTGTTTTAGTAATATATTCTGAAATTTATAGTGAATATAATCCATTGTATGCTACTCTACAGCAATTTAGTGACATTCTATTCGTTTTTTCTTAGATAACCCGCGGGTGTCGTGGTATAATTAGAGTAAACGTTATTATTCTTTACTTAATGAATAAATTATACATATTATTAATAACTTTTTAACGTAAATTTATAAAATATTAAATGTAATTTAATTAATTTAAATGCATTTTATATTTTTCTAATTTTCAAAATTAAGTTTCGACGACAGATAATTCGAAAAATATATGAAGCTTTTCGGGCGTTGTATAACATATCAATCGCATGAATTTTTATTTAAACATTTGATACTTCATTATTCTTAATCAATGGTATATTTAGCGATTTAAATTCAAATTCGATACATTACTGCTCAATAAACAAATTACAGCATTCACTGAATTATTTGTATATCTAGACAATAGAAGTGAGAAACACTTTTCACTATTGAAGAATTAACATGGGATTAGTAGAATAAAATAAGGCTGAATTGTTGGCCTGTTTGACCTATCAAATAGAATAATTGACAGCATTATGCTATTTGTTTGCGAGTGAATGGCATTTATCTCATGCAAAATATTCATTTACACTCGAATTGTGGCGCTAATCTTATTGGTTCTACTATAGCGAGCATCGTATCACATCTGCTGCCAATTACGATAGCGCGCCATCACTTTTGAGATATCAAGACAGGCGTAAAAATCTGTCTACTTTTACAAATTCTCGCTCTCCTTATTATCACCATTAAAGCCTCGCCGCGAGTTTATGTTTTTACTTAATATTTATGCAAAATACTTATTTGAAATGTATGAAAGCTTATGATGTATGAAATGGAGATCAATGAGTTTTTATGCAATTTAATTTTTGACTGTCTTTATAATCAATTCCAACGCAAGTTCTGTTCGCATGCAAATGCGATTTTCAATGCGTTTAATGCGTTTTTCGGCCCTTTCTCTCTACAGAAAATGTATATTTTGTTATCCCATTTATTATAAAAATTAATTTATATTAAAATACAAAATCTTTAACTTAAATAAATAACTTTATAAATAATGCAAATATTTAATATAAGTGCAAGCATTAGCTCTATTACGGATTGAAAATACAAAATTATTCTGTATTTATATTTGTTTATTGTAAACTTTAGTTAATTCATTTAGATATGAGTTGAAACAGTTTCGATAATAATAAGTTATTTTACAAAATAATACATTTATAAAAGTTTTAATATATTCAGAAACTTTTTTAATTGACTTACTTCTTGTACTACTGTATAATATTATCTGTATATAGAATCTTTACCTTATTATTATTATTATATAATTAACAAATTTGTAACCATAATAATTCGCTTCATATTTTCGAAAACTTAAAAGAATACACCAATAATCGAATCGTAAATCGATTTATTGGTAATTTTTTTACAAAAAAATACTTTCTAATTGAACTCTTCATTTAAACAAATTTTAAACTTATCTAATTATAGTTTATAATAAGATTAGATTAATAAATATTTAAATGCTGTAAATAAATATAATATTCTATTTAAAAACTAAATTTATATCTTTAGTATACAATAACCACAAAACATTTGAATTCATTCACGACTTTCATATATCAAACATAGTGGCGGTGACTGGTGTTGTGAATATTCAAACAATTAATACGTTTCATACATTATTTTGTATGAATAGAAATTAAATTATTAAAATATTAATTTTGATGCATTTTCAAAAACAAGATTTAAAATATAATTAAAATTTTATAAATCCATAAATAAATATAAGATGTGAACATAATTACTTAGTATTGATCAAAACTAATTATGAAAATGATTATGCCTTTACTTAAAAATGGATGTATAAATATTAGGAGGATTTTCTACTCAACTAAATGTCTAAATTTAATCCAAATTTGAATCATGTGATCGAGTTATACATTAAGAGAAAATGCTATTGCAATGCATTCAAATTTTTCTGCAATGCCTTAAATAGTATATTGATTGTAGTTTACTTGCGCTTATATGCCATACAAAAACAAAATAGATAAAAGTTTGTGTGCATTTATTTTTCCGAACATTTGAATTTATTATGAAAAATAATCGGCAGACGAGTATTATTTATTTGAGAAAACATTATTTGTAACGATTTTCTTTTATTTGTTATTAGTTTTTATTAATGGGATAAAGTTTTTGTAGATTCTTTGATAAATAGGTCGAGAGTGTGGCCATATTTTATTGATAAACAAAATTTAATTAAGTTATACTGTATAACATTATAACATAATATAATCACAACAGCACAAAACATTATAATCAAATTAATTTAAACATAATCGACAATATTGAGCGGATTTATGTTGAGTGAATTTTGTATGCAATAATAAAATATGATAAAAATTATGTTATGTTAGAAATTTCAAATTATAATTTATTTAACATAAAAATATAGACTTGTTCACAAAGATTGTTTAATAATCTAATCAATACGCAATGATTAAATAATAGGAGTGGTCAAAAAAATGGTGACTTATAATTATATTAAATATTCATTTAATTTTCAAAAACTAGAATAAAAGATGATTATAAAGACATAGATTGATGTCCATTATCTGCAACCTTTCTTTTGGTGATTTTGCAATTTATTTTCCAATCAATGTTTTGGAGGTTTTTAATAAAATCGTTTGGAAAAAAATCACAAGTTTTTAGTTTAAATCTTTGGATCAAATAATGGATTACTTCTTTGTTTGATCATTTGTATGAACTCTATATTTCAATTGATTCCTAATTCTCTCAATTTGGAAAACTTTCGAGAATTATTAGTGAGAGTTTGAAGTAATTTGTCGAAAAGTTTACCAAAATAACGAGAAAAAAAATTCAGCTTTAAAATAGATTGGATTCAGTGTTAGGCCGAAGATCATCAATAAATTCTTCAAATTTGCCAAATGAGAGATTTAGGATTCAATTGAAATATATAATGCAAACAAATGGTAGGAAAAATAATTATTCAATTATTTTATTCAAAGATTAAATCTAAAAACTTGTGATTTTTTACAAACGATTTTCAAAACCTCCAAAATAAATTGCAAAATCATCCAAATCTTCTCTGAAGAATTTTATGAATATGTACAACAAAATATCGATAATTGAAAATAAAATAAATATTAATTAACAAATATTTAGTTTATAAAAATTATTATTAGATAACATATTAAAAATTTTTGTTACGTTAAATACAGTATTTATTTGATATAAGGAATTAGAACAAAGACTATAAAAAATTTATATGATAAAATTTTATTGAAAATAAAATGCATTCTGCAGGAGAGTATATAATACAATCAATTCAAAACTATGAAATGAGTTCAATAAAAAAAATTATAAATTACTTTCATTATTTTCATTATATCGTCAAAAAACATGAAATTTTTATTTTCTGTAACATTTATTAATTGTAAGAGAACTTTAAAGATCACTTTTATTGTTAAATTTTATTGTATTTTATTTGTTTCAATTATATAAATCATTAGAAAAAATATAAAATAAATTGAAACTAGTTTAATAAGTTAATCAATAAATTCATTATAATACCATTTAATTGTTCGTAATTTTTCTTTTGATAAAAATCAAATACAAATACTTATTTTATTAATAAGTTTATTGAGATAATAAAAATATTTTAATACGATTTTTAATACTTTTAATACGAATTCTTTATGTAAAGTCCTTACAATTGTGTGTAAAGTTTATTTAAACAAAGTTTTAAAATATATACAGTATGACCTCGATTTTGGCAACTTCAATTTTGTCAATCCTTGAATTTAGCAATAGGTTGCTAATGTCCAAACTCTATACTTGTAATGTAAATAACTTCGATTTTAGCAACTCTTGATTTTGGCAACTAATTTCTTTGGCATTTGCCAAAATCGAGGTCATACTGTATTAATCTCTTTATGCATTATTAATATTATATGTGATTTATTTATTTTTTTTGTAAAAACTCTATTTAAGTATACATTAAAATTTAACATATAGTCTTTTAAACTATTGATATCAGATCAAAATATATTTTTGTTCACAATCATCCATTTTTCAACTATTTTTAATTATTTTTAATTTGATAAATTAAATACATTTAAATACTTTGATTTATTTTAGCATTTAGTTTAAGAATTAACTCATAACTCAAACATTTGTCACTTTCTGTAATGTGCAATATTTTTCTAATATTAAATTACTAATTAAAACATTTATATGGAAGTCGAGGTGTATAACAAACTAAATGATGGCATACAAAGGATGACTATTTCAATTTAGCGCTCAAATCTCTAACGCAGTCAAAAATTTCCATCATTAGACTTCCATGAACTCTACCATAAATAAAATTAAACTTAAAAGCAAAAAAAAGTTTAAGAGTTTTTAATTTAAAAACTATGAACAAATATTTTAATTTACTTAAGAGCTCATAAATACTAAATAGCAAACATAAGAAATACGTGCTAAATTTTATTTTTTACCTTTATATGTAAATGATTTAACATCAAATCGCTGATATTAGCAAAATTGATGCGAGCAATGAATTTCATTTCAAGTCTCATACGAGCACTGATTGATGCGAACGTGACGCGCATTCATATCAATATCTAACCATCTCTTATCTAGTTTTTCGTAAAACATAGATTCTGCCCTACTTTTACATAATCAAAAAATATATGCGAAATAAAAGAATTTTTTTAATGAATTTTTTTAATTAAATAATCTTATCTTTAATTTTAAAAATATAAAATGATATCATTGAAATTTTTTTTATTGAATTAATAAAAATATTTAGATTTTCACGTAAAAGTCCAGATTTTCATATCTATGATCTATGTTTAAATGGGCGTTAAATCGGTACAATAAAACGCCACAATTAGCAAATCAATCAACTATTCTGATTTGATCAGATTTTCTAAGAAAGTCAAAATTTTACCTGATTGTAATCACCAATTAGCGAGTATACTTGTATATTGGGTTTCTATAGACTTAATGAGTTACACTTTTATTTTATTATATAATTAAATTTTGAATAATAAAAATAATAAAACTATATATTGTATTTTTAAATGACTGGTTTCCTTAAAATCATTTGAGAAACTCTTAATAAGATGTTTTAACAGTAATGTATTTTTCATACTTGTTATATCCAAGTTAGAAACGCTCATTAAATTGTAATTTGATATATTTTTAGCTTTGTTTCTTTATTTTTTATATACATTTATTCTTTAGTTAACGAATTTCATATTAGTATTTCAGAAACATAAAAGCGGAAAGTATTCATGTCATGACAAGATGACAATACATACAACACAAACCCATTCTCTTTGAGTTTGTAAAACCACTTTTAATACTTTTTTGCTGTCTTTTGTCTACTATTCAACCTTTCGATTGCTCCAACAACTAAAATGCGACCGTTATATTAGGTGAGGCCGAAAATGCTTTAAATGTTCCACTTTTCGTCAATATTCGATAAAAATACTGATATTATATTCGCATATTTTAATATATTATTATATTCAATAAATCTTATAAATTAATTTTAGTTGCAACACAATTCAAGGCTAATTTACACCTTAAAAATTTAAAATACATACTATTAAGTGGAACAAACAAAAATATATGTTAGTTATCACTATATATCACTTATTTTATCACACAAAATAAATACAAATAATAATTATTATAATAACAAAAACAACTATTCATTAATTATTTATTGTCCATAAAACACAATTATTCATTAATTTGAAGCTGTATTTAACAAAAGATCGTTCATCATTGTTGTGTCAAAGAATATTGGATGCGCCACAACAGTCTATATTTTCAAATAAAGATATAACAACTGAATTAAGACAATAGCAGAAAGAAAGGATGCTTCGCGATCGTACATTCGGCAACATATGGCCATCTAGTCAGCCGTAAATGTTTATGTCAAACATGTTTAGTATTTTGTGCATTGTTCAATGACTTGTACTAAGCAAACAATATGTATTATATTCCATATATTGTATATTAGATAATATATAATATCAAAATTCAAATTTAAGGATTAAATATTTATTGAATTTTTCATAAGAATATTTTTAAAAAAATTTTATTTATGAGATATACGTTTATATTATATTTATTATTTATCATTAATCAAAGTTTAATAATCAAGATTCATATTTTTAATAATAAAATATTAAGACAGGATAAGTTAATTAATATTTAATACCTTAAATACTGTTTGTAAAAGAAATGTTTTTGAAGCATTACAATAATTTTTGTCTAAAAAATAAAAAGTTTTATATACAATAATTTGTCATTTTATTTCAAATTAATTTCAAATAACATTTGAATAAAACGGAATTATAGTAATGATTGTGCGAATGAGATGATGGGATAACTCGCTAATTGTATGATTGTTAGTTGTGAGCATCAACTCTCAGCTAACTTACTATGAATTGCAACTTAACTTCTAGTAATTTATTCGTAGGAGTGGTATCTATATTACGAATGAGTATTGATTAATAATGTGATTCAAGCCGTTTGGGCGATGCATACGCATCAGTGATCCATACATGTTGTGAGCCATTGAGCGCCATTGAACGCAACACCCAGAATGTCGAATTCATTAGAGCTGCTCACAAGCTGTGCCAAACACATCGCCAAACACATCCAACACACATTCAATATCGCCACTGCTAGAGATGACAGCCTTTAGACATTATAAAGAATAAGATGTAGGAGAGGAGAGGAGAGGAGAGGGAGAGCCCATCATCAGCAGCCAAATGTATGGAACATATCGCACATATCTAAGGAAGTGATATCAGCTAAAAGAGGCTGACTTTGAGTTAATGCGAGCACCAGTTTTAGTTTAGTCTTTTTATACTTATGGTTAAAATTTCATCAGCTAATGCTTTTCATGAGTTTCAGTTTCAACACTAATTACTGCTATTTGTTAAGACTTAATGGACCAGAATTTGAGTTACGCACCACTTTCTGTACACAAGTGATAAGACATTATAAATACTTTAAATAAATAGTTTTTAAATTGTAGCATTTTATTCAAACTTTATCAATATTTTAAATAGAAATTAACTGAAATAATAACAAGACAACCAAACAAATCCTTTTAAATTATTTCAAAATTAAGAATAATATAAAATTTTTAATTTAAATTTTTGAAACAAAATAATATAAATGTTCAGAACTATTATAAATTGCTTCTTATTTATTACTTGTCTGAATACTTCTTAATTTAGAAATATCTTCTGCTTGATTGGAATTTGAGTTATTTTCATTCATTTATAGCTTTATTGTGAAATTTAATTAATAAATTAAACTTATTTTTTAATATTTTAAAATTCTATCGAAGATTTTTTCTGAAATAAAATTTAAAATAAGATATAACCTGCAAACAATATTATGCATTAAGCTTTTTGAGCATAATGTTTAGGAGCATAGAATAGGAAGTATTAATAAGTTTCTGATAAGCTCTGACTTTAAAATTATTTGATAAATTTTAATTTAAAGACTGCCACCGAAAGGCTTTTTATTAAATTGTTTTTTATATTTCATGTCAACAAATGTCAATTTTAATAAACCGACTAATATCTAAACTTAATATGACTTTCAAACCTTTTTTAATAATTTATAATTCATTATATAGAATAAAGAATATTAATAATAGAATAAATTTATAAATTATAAAATTAATTTTATTTACATAATATGTAATGCAAGTCAAACATAATGCCATAGTATTTTAAATTTTTAATGAAATGCTAAATAATAGAAGAATTGAAAAAATCAATATAAGTTTAGTATACTTTTCAATTTCATAAACTTTTAATACAAAAAATTTGCATAAACATATTTCTGATAATTATTTATTCATGTTAAGGTTTATAAAATGACAATATAATAATTTACATTTTATAAAAAAAATTTATAGAGTATGTTTGTTAGATTCAAGTTTTTAAATATAAATGTAAACAAAATTTTGATGAATTTTTGGCTAATTTTGACTTTCAAAAGGTAGATTATGTATTTGAAATGTCTGCCTGTCTGTACTCAACTCCACTTATATTAAAGATAGGTAAATAGTTACAACTAAAATTGTACCCATTGTGGAACACGTTTCTTGTCAAAGATATCTCTTAAACATTACACATAACATAAATATAAAAACTTGAATTAACTTAACTTTTACACTAAAAGTATAAAAACAATGTTAAAATCAGTTAATAAAATAAAGTATACAATCGAGTTTATATTTACAATATTATATACGATCGAGTTGTATATAAAACTAAGTAAAGCACAATATTCGTTATCTTTTAATAATAATGTAAATTTATTTGTAACAATATAGCAAACAAGTTGTCGACAATCGTTCAAATAGAGTTAACCTGAAGAAGAAACGCTTTCATCATAAGCACACAAACTCGCAATTTAATAATGGACATCGAGTGACAGATGGCAATACAACAAATTCACAACTAAATCATTTCGACAGAGAAAACAAATAAAATTTGATCATAAAAGTTATGTCAAATGAGATAAATGATCCAATAAAGTGTATCGATTTAATTAGCTTATCATCGACTCACCAGCTATTGTGAAGTTAATAATAGTGTATACATAAGAGGATAAAGCATTTACAGATCTGTGATAAGCTTTTATCTATTGTTGGGAATTAGAATTACAATTACATTTTAATAAAAAATCTTTTTGTTTCAACAAATCAATTGTTAGCGTCTATTTATTCACTCGAGTGTGATATATATTCAAATAACAAAATCATTATACATTATCTATAAATGAATAGAGCGATAAAAAACTTCATTTATTTTATACCAATTTTGCTGAAGCTGTTTGAATGCAAATGTCATTTTGTTGTTTCTGCCCTCAAATCCTGGAGGAGTTCTTTCCTCAAACAATTGCAAACTCAAAGAAACTCAGTGTCTGGGAGTCTGGTTGTGTTGGTAGTTATGCTGTGCTTGTGTTTCGTTACGATTGATAAGAGAGTGAGGCTCAGACTGAGTGGTTTTGGGAGGGAGGGAGGGAGAGAGGGAGGGAGGGAGAGAGAGAGAGAGAGAGAGAGAGAGAGAGAGACTGTAAAATTTCTACTTTCAATTAAATGTCAAATGTCTCGATTAACGAAATTAATTCTTTAAGTTATATAAGATTTATGATAATCATTGCAAACAATTAACGGATTTTTAAAATAAGAAAAATTATTATAATCTAAAATAAATAAATTTATATATTCTCATAAATTGTATAATACTTATAAATCGATTTATTTGTCAATTTTCGATATTGAAATATATCGAAATTTAAAAAGAAATCTTAAGTTTGAAAATGTTTAGATAGAAAAGTTAAATCGATTTTATAATAAATTATCTACTAATGTATATAAGTAATGGTCTCTTGCTGTCCACTTGAAGATTATTTATTGCGCCAAACTTTTCCTGTATCTTTTAAATTAATAGTTTTTATTGAAAATAATAATTTCCTGTCAAAGTTTGGATATATTTTATGTTGAAATGTCTTAATAAAATTAAATGTGTGATTAATTAATATATATAATAAAAATCAATATTGATTACCTTCAATTGAAATCAATCTTAAATCTTAACAAATAGAGACTCAGTACAGCACTTAGAATTAGTGTAATAAATTTTAGCTAAATTGCAAATATAATATCTTTAATGATAAGAAATAAGTAAAATATCAATACATTATTTACGAATACTTTTCATGTACAGCACCAGAAAAATAAGTGGACAGAAGATAGTAATACAGTTATGTTGCTGAGCGACAATGATTTCAGAAAATAATGATTCGAAGAAAATAATTGTAATATTTATTTATATTTATTTTAATTAAAAAATTCTTAGATATGATATAAGATCTTAATTTCAATCATTAATCTATTTATAAATTTGTTTGAATATCTTTTCAGTTGCATTTAATGTTTTTCCTGTCACTGTAATTATTATATTTTCTATTCATCTGTCATCAAAATCAAAGTAAGATGAATATTAAATTTTGATAAGTCATCTACATTTACCCTAAAATTCCTATTATAAATCGCACCCATACATAATAAGCACTTAATTGTTATATAAATTTTTAACAATTTCCATTTATAATACGCAGCCCATATATATTACTGAAAAATTTTAGTATATCTAGAAATAAATATGAAGTGTTAATTATCAAATTCATTACTATATTAGTTTAAAATGAGCCCAGAAATTCAAGATGAGTTTCAAAATAACAATAACAACGTGACAATAATGAATGCATGCATTACATGCATTACAACAATACTATTAATTATTTAGTCACAGAAAGTAATATTAATCTTTAGTCATAAGTCTTAAGAATTTCTTCATTAAAATTTTACGTTTATCTTTATGTGACTTCGTTTATCTTTCTTACTTAATACGCAATATAAGAACTTGTATTTCTTTAAATATCTGTGCGGATTAGTTTTTACTTTCGTATGCTTACATATATCATTAAAAATATTGTTCTGTAATTGCTTACGGATTATACAATTTGGCTTTTATTATAAGTTTTAATAAGCAATTACTATAGTAAAAGGGTATAATTTATAACTTTTTACTTCTTATTTACAATAATTGTAACTAATAATAATAGGCATACTTTTAACTTAAAGAGTAAACATATATTTATTCTTATTGATGAACGTATTGTCAATACATGTATAAATAAGACTCACTTTGTTCGCGCTTTATGTGTTTTATCGATGATATTCTCTTTATATTTATTTTGACGCTTTATTTTAATAATTTTTATTAACAATATTTTTAATTATAATTTTCAATTTATACATTTCAACAACATTTTACATTTATTTAAACTAAACTAACTCTACAATTGCATATTAGTCTCTAAGTCTAACTTACATAATACTTGTATATCTCTTCCTTATACATTCTATTCTATTTAAATGACACTAAAGTTGGCCCACTTATGGTTCCTTCCCTTCTCTTCTCAACGAATATATTTATCTAGTTGTAGATAAATTTATAATTACGAGAGTCGACCAAATGGGAGTTATATAAACGCGATGTAACCAATTTTATAGTTATAAATTATGATTAGCTGGCATTTAAGTTTAGATGTTCAGCTCAGTACTTATCGTGAACTTTAAAAGCAGTTTAGATCAACAATAAACAATTTCGAGCTCAGCTTTTTTGAAGTTCAAGTTTTCGATCCAATTTTTATCAGTAAATTAAACATTATTTTAACTTCAGTCACTCTAATATCATATCAAATTTCACTTAACCTCAAGATGGCGAAAATCCAGTATATAAACAATTTAGCAGACTATGTTATATCTTTGAAGGAATGTGACAAAAAATAGATATATAGTTTTTTTTAAGTATGTTCATTAAAAAACATTCGCCCTTTCATTTTCGTCGGGCATATGCCGTAAACGTTTCGCCATCTCTACTACACGTCGTGTCGTTTAGGACACGATGTCGTTAAATGAGATTACAATAACTAAACTCGATTATGCATAAAATGTAAGTAAAAGTTGCTTACATTTTAAATCTTGAATTAATGAGAAACATTACTAGATTTAATAATTAATGATTGATATAATGAATCATATTTAATATATGATTTCGAAATTAAAAAAGAAGTGAATTTGAATTGAGAGCGAAAGCGAGTGAAAGATAGAAAAAGTAAAAGAGAGAGTAAATAGAATAAAGAATAGAGTTAGAGATAGAGATAGAGGGGTCGATAGAGGTCGACGTTGATTACATATTGAATAGCACTAGAAGGCAGTGCAACAATCCATGATTTGTATATATAGACACTATGGAGAGACTATGCAGAGTGAAAGTAAATGAGTCTTCTCACAGCCTTTGAGCGATGTCTCAAAAACATACATCAAGATGTGAAGAATCACGAGCAGAAAAAAACATTCGCATATACACACAAATAATAGTAAAACTCTATGACCTGGAAAGACATCATTTGTCAAAAGGGGGGGATTAGGCATGTATTAGGCAATACTCATTTGATTTGCAAAACTAACTTCAGCTCAAAAAAAGAAATTGTGGGTTAAAAATAAGCTAAAAGTTTGTATTTCTTTTTTCTGTTCAATAAGTTATTGATATCCATATAATCCAATTGAATTATAGTGAGTCTAGCTTTTCGATTGAAATGCAAATTGAAATAAGGAGGAAATTTGCTGTTTTATGTTAGCGTATTCTATTGTCTACACAATTTGATTTACTAACATTATTTTTATGGTTAAGACATTATTGCATTTTTATGTTAGTTATAAATTGATATTATTAATATATAAGGCATTATACTTGCTTTGTAGACAAATTTAAATTAATTAAGTTAATAAAAGATTTGAAATATTAAAAAAATGTTTCTTTTGTAGACCTCAATGTTATAATAAATTTGCAATTATAAAAAAGTAAAGTATTTAATTTTTAAAATTTAAATATACTCATAAACTTTAGTAAACAATAATAAATCATTTATTTTATTTAAGTTAAATATTTCATTAGTTAAGCATATTTTATTTATTTCGCAAGTAATCTCACGTGAATTTGTTTTATAAATGGCGAAAAGTGAAAAATTACATAAAATTTGCTTTAACAGTTAAACTTAAAATAACTAATTAAATTGTTTTGTAAAAATAAATGAACGATATTACGTTTTTAAACAAATTGCCTATTTTAGAATTACATTATGTATATTTATCATATTGTAAATTGTTATTAAAATTTAATTATACATGTTAAGAGATATGCAACTATATTTGATTTGAATATGATTCTTAAATTAAAGGTAATAATTAAAAGTTTAATTATTTTAATTAACATAATTCTTCGATAAAACTATTTATTTTAAACATTTTTAAAACTTAATAACATAACATAATAACATATATTTCAAATTCAACTCACTATTTTGTTCATTTGGCTTTTCATTCTTTATTGACTCGTAAAGAAATGGACAAACATTTCAATCGATGCGCTAAATTTGTAAAATCAGCTCAAATAAATTTAAATAATATAAGTTATATACACTTTTATACTCCTCAAACAATGAAATAATCAAATGTTTCTTTTATCCTAAATTGCGAGTAACTTAAGTTTATCATTCCTTATTTTTTCTTAATATTTATCTTTAACATTAGAATTTCTTTACCCAAAGCTCTTTTCTAATACTAATTACATTATTCACAAGCATTCACACAGAATCAACTTTTGCAGACTACACACAAACAGTACGCCAACCATCTATATTTATTCATCAAGATATGCATGAATTTAATTTTGAATGTAAAGATGCTGAACGATGCAGAAAGACAATGGTTACACATTAGATAAAAGTACCACTCAATAAATGGATAACTATTTTATTGATCCAAACCTTATTATACGGAATAGTATTCAATTCTATAATTCTTGTATGAGTTTGCATTGTAAAGCTTATCTGGCCATTAGGTTAACCAAAAATTTATCCTTACGTCAACAATTTTCTTTATTATTTAAGAAAATGCTTTAAAACATTATCATAACTAATAAATAATGATAATTACTAATTCAGTCATTCATCTCACTAAACTCCCTTATAAATCCATTTATTGGTCATTTATTTAACCGACTTTCAATAAAAAGGAAAACTATTGTTTCCTTTATATAATTAATAAAAAAATAACTAATTCTAAATAAAATATAAAAATGTAAAAGTATTTATTGTAAAATTTAAATTATTAAATGATTTAAATGGATTTAACATTGATTTTAATTTTCACAATTTTCATTTATAATAAAATTAATAAATTTGAGAATTATATT
>JAQIYA010000267.1:0-23850 GCA_034699355.1 Microtritia minima | reverse complement strand
ATTTTGACCAAATAGGGTTGTTTGCGTTCATCGGTGGGGGACATATGGGGGACAGCCAGCCATATCAAATCCATAAGCTTGATTTTGTCAAAACAAGCTAAAAATTAATATTTAAAATTTATGACATAAATGGTTTTTTAGATTTAAAGTTAGTATTGCTATTTTGTTTTTAACCATATTATGTAATTTAAGATTACATTTTACTTTTCAATTACAAAATAAATAATTAATATTTGGTTTCTAAGAATTTAATAAATATTGATTAAAAATTTTCATAAGATTCACTCACAAATTGTTTGAGTTTATATTATATTTTTGTTTGTTTAGACCATCATAATTAAAATTAATTATATGAAACAATTGCTTTATTAAGTCATAAATGTAGTTTAATATAATGTTGTTATAATTATTGTTAATTATGCTAAAATAGAATAATAAATAAAGATATAGTAAATTTGCTTTTATCAAAAGTCAGTAACAGTTACATAAGTTAATACTATACACTGAATATACTGAACAATAATACTCAATATTAGAGTTAAAATCGCATTGAATTTCATAGGTTTTGTAATAAAATTTAAAATTAATAATTTCATAAATTTAATATTTCATGTTTGCATAATTTTCGATAAATTAAACTATAATTATATATTTATTTGTTTTAATTTCTAGGATATACATCATGTATTTCTCAATTTCAAAGTTTGTCCATTGATTTCAATTTTCTAGAAATATGCAAACTATTTGCCACTCAATTAAATATTATTAAAACTTATTAAATTAAGGCTATATTATTGCTCTCATTTTTATGCGTTGAAAGCGAGTTAGCCGTAAACGATGTTTGACTTATTGCTTGTTCATCCGATTCTTTAAGCCATGCCATATGTTTGGATACGCTCAACATGTTCGCTAATTTGGTGGCAGTTCTCATCATATTGTCGTCAAATTCGTAACTGTTTTGCTTCCTCTTCAGCCACGACTGCTCGTATTCCATCATTAGTTCAATGATGGTGTCCCTGTGCTTGTCTTTATCGTTGTTATATAAGAAAATAGCGTAATTAATTAAAGGTAACGCCTGTCCAGTGGTGTTCGCCTTCAACGCTGTCATATGCGCGTGACGACTGTTCTGCTCGTCTTCGAGATGTTCCAAACATATACCTGTTCTCCAATTTTTGTCATCATTAAAATTCATTATCTTATTATTCTATTTAAATAAAATAAAAGAATCGAGTTTTCGAATTGGCTTTAAATATCAATATTATTCTTGCAAATCCTAAGTTTATTTAATCAAAAATGTTTTTTCGATAAATACAAATTTTGCAAAAAATATGAACTGCTTATCTAATTTACTTGTATATAAAGCAATTATTTTTATGATATATTTTCTTGAAAAATGCGATATAATTCAAAAAAAAAATAGATTGAGTAAAAGCTTAAATTAGGATAAATATCATTCTTAGGATTTAATTTCTAAAACTTCAAGCTTATAATAAGTTCGTTTCGGAACTAAAACCAAAAGAAAAAAATTTCAGTTAAGATATTAAAATTGAAGTTTATTCGAGAAGATTGAAAACTTAAATTAAGTATTGTTTAGTATTTAACTGAAATAAAGTTTTTATGATTTTCTGTTTAATATTTAACTCTAATTTTGAAAATTTAACAATTATTGATATGATGACAATCTTTTTTAAATCACTTGCTTTATAACATTTTAGTGTTCTTTTAGTGGGATATCTTTTGTAAAATTTTTTAAAACTAAATTCAAAAAAATTTTAACTTAATATGCAATCTTCAAAAATGTTAGTTTTACTCGAAAATCTCGATATTCAATATAGAAATAATGACTCACCGATAAGAGATAAAATATTAGCATTATTAGCGCCGTAATAAGAAGCGGCACTCTTAAGAAAGTGAAAGGCACTCGCGTATTGTCTTAATTGCAAGTTAAGGAGACCCAAATTATAATTGATTTTCCAATCGAGTGGATTCAAATAGAGCGCTCTTTTCAGACAACTCACTGCAGCCACGAATTTCTTTCTCATTGAGAAGCAAATCGCTATGTTATTCCAAAGTGCTGGACATTCAAAAACATTTGTCGCTCTGTAGCGATAAAGAGCGCCCTCGATGTCTAACTTGACCTCTTGGAGGACAGCGCCGATTGCGATCGCAACTGATAGGTCGCTCTGATTTGCCTGATTTTGAATTTGCAATATCTTCTCCACGCCCTTCCCTGTCATGCCATTATTTAACAATAATATCCCCAATTTGGTTGTTAATTGACAATCATTTGGAGATAATCTGTAAATAAGTTATACATTATACATGTATTTATAAGAATAAACTCTAAAACTTCAAAGATATTTTAACTCTAAATTTGAACACTAAGTTAACTCTAACTCTCTATTTTCAAGTAATATTAATTATATCCTAATTTAAATTTTCTTTATAATGCATTTTTAATATATTTAGAGTTAAATTAAATTTGAATAAATGCGTTACTCTGTAGCTCTTCTGAGTACAAAAATAGCGGATTTATTGTCATTTTCTGCGATATGACACTGAGCTAAAGACAGAAACGGCTCGATTTGGTTAGTGGTCTGAAGAGCGTTCTGAAACGCTTCTTTGGCCGCCACTATGCTTCCCATGTAAAGCAATGAATTGCCTAATAATGACCATAACTGCCAGTCATTTGGCGTTACTTTTAAACCAAATTCTTTGATGAGTTCGCACACGTTTTGATGTCTTCCCAAAAGCATTAGACATCTGGTAATTGCCTTAATATATGTGGGATTGTTAATCGATTTTAAAGAATTAAATGCTTTCAACGCGTTATTGGCGTCTCCTTGTCTTAGTTTGATGAGTCCAATGAGATAAGTGGCGTATTCGCTATAAGTATTTCGCTTTTCTATTTGATCCACACATTCATTATATTCTCCACGAATGTAATGAATGTGATACAACCAATTATAGCGCTCTATTGAAGCTATTTCTTTAACATTTACCGAAACCACTGACATTTTAATTTTGTTTTAGTAAATACAATCAATTTAAGTAACTTTAATATGTCTTTTTAAGCATATTATCTTTGAACGCATGAATTTGTTGTGAAAAGCGTTACCAGTGGTTACATGTCTATACATTTAAGAGATCTTTAAACTAATGTATTCAAACTTTTAAAATAAATTGAAACTTTGAATAAAATAATGTATCCAATAATCAAATAAAAAATAATTAGATTTAATGGAATTCATTATAATTATATGATAATTTTTAAAACTATATCTGAAAGTTAAGTCTATAGTTCTTTAAATTATTTATTTAATTTATAGACTAATTTTCACTCTTATATAATTCATCTATCTATCTGTCACACACTCTCCCACTGCCACACAGCCATTTACTAAAACTATTATCAAAAACTTTACAAAATAATTAATATACTTTCTTAATTACTAATATTTAATTAAATTTAATTTTTAATATTTGATACTATTGTTAAGAAATACAAAAAAAAATTAAGTAAACTGTAAACATAAGATTTTCGATATAGATTTTAATATTTTAATACAGAGTTTAGTAGACAAAAGTGCAAATTTAATTATAAATTACTCGATGAGTGACGACAAAAAGGTGTAATATTGAATTCAACTGACAAAACATTATTTTAAAGATAAAATGATTTTATTCACACTTATTTATAATATTTCGCATGATTTAATGAAATTTTAAAATATATTTATTACTGAGCATTCATTGAATGTTCTTCTTCTTCTTCTGCTTCGTTGGCGACGACTCGCGAGGCAGAGAAGAATATGATGTCATCGGCAATAATGCTCGTCGTCTGATGAAGATTGCCGTTTGCGTCTGTGATTTCGCCGTAAGACAGCTTTCCCTGAACCAACACTCGCGACCCCTTCTTCGCGTAGTCCAACACCTTTTGCTGCAAACCATTCCTGAACACCGATATGCGATGCCATTCGGTCTTCTGCTCGTATTGAGCGGTCGCCTGACTCTTATAGTTGGTGTGCGTCGCGAGACTGAACAGAACCACGCTCTTCGTGTCCGAACCCCTCATTTGCGCGTCTGAACCGCATCGACCCAAGAGTATCACTTGATTGATGCCTACAAAGCAAAACAATGCAAACATTAACTATGATCGCAATGCAAAGCGAGGCACGCGTCGCACCCTTTTCGAGAGAAACCCTTTTATCGCTGAAACGGCGAAAGCATTGGACTCCTAATTTGCTCGTAAACATGGCTCTCAACGCAGCCATTCTTAATAATTAGCAGGTTATTGAATCAAATGTACACAATTATTAATAAATTGCTAAAAGTGTCAAATTTGTGTTGTTATTTGATTTCACACGACGTGTTGCGCGATATTTCAAACTCAACTCAATTTCTTTTACATCAATGATGTCTTCTATTAATAAATAACTTAATAATTTACTAAAATGTTTGCATATGTTTTGGTCTCTTTTATCTTTATTTAGATTGTAATTTCAAAGAGAAAATTAAATTTAATTCTTTGCTTTAGATTTCAATAAAAATATTAACTTCTTCAGCTTCAGACAGAATAAACTTTAATTCATATTTAATAAAATAGTTTCGATTTTTCAGTTCTTTTTAATTGTTTATATTTAAAATTTTGAAAAACAATATTTTATATTTATTTATGGAAACAATTTCGATTTTCGCTACAATATTTGCCCGTTTGACAAAATATGTTCACCTTTATAAGACTTTATAAGACTAGTTGCAGTATTTGTAGTGTTTGAAGCCTAAATAGCTAAAACTCTTACATTTTGACATAAGCTAACATTAATTTTAGGCCTTATCTTAACAATAGGGCACCTAAAAGCTAAAAACCTAAGGGTTACTCAATTTTTGATGCAATCCAATACCAATCTTTACTTACGATAGTAAGTTATCATATCCTTGAATTGTCCAGAATTATTAAATTACAATTTAACTTTTGCTTAAAATTTCTTTATATTTGTTATATTTAATATATAAATTTTAAAATACAATTACGTAACCAATTAAAAATAGTTTTAAAATCTTTTTAATAATATAACTTTAATCTTGAATTTTGATGATTATATTAAACAATATCAATTACGACAATAAAATTTAAATTAATATGATGTCAACAAACTGTAAATTAAATTATTGATTGATGTATTAGACAATTAAAACAGAAATACGAAAGGACTTACAATATGGATACAAAATTTCCATAAACCCATTAATGTGATGAGTGAATAATTTATATGATAGCGAATGGCAGAATACATTGATCGCAATGATTGGAATCAAATTTAAAAACTCAATTCTTGTTTGCTTAAAAAATTGTAGCAATTTGTAACATTTTGTTCGAATGCTATTCTTATAAACGCGATGATATAAACATTAAAACTGATTATTACATTACGATCGATAAAAAGTATGCATAGAATAAATGCACTTTTATTACCGATTAATTATAATAAATTAGTGTTGCTTTATTTTTGTCACATCTGAACCTAATTTTATTATTGGCCTCTAAATTTTAACTCATGTATTGTTTACGATTGAAGGTAACAGACTATAGAGACGCATAGCTAGAGTGGTCAGAAAAAACCAAACTCGTCTCGCGGCGTGAGTTCTCAGCAAGAATGTGTGCCAAATGCCGTACATTACTATAAAACCTACTATTTTGTGCACGAAGTATAACCTGTAATACGATTCATAGAATTAAATCACATAATAAAGACAAAATTTGATTGCTTTTAATGCACCATTTTATACCTTCTAAGATTATTCCTGGCTTTTGGAAGTGACGAATTTTCTTCTTTAAGGATGTACTTACGAGTGCCCAATACATAATCTTCCCAATATGTAGGCCAATGAAGTTCTCGGATATCGAAATGAAAAATCTGAAATCAAATATAGTTTTAATAATATAGTTTTAAGTGTTTTTTATGTCATTTTTCTTTTAAGTTAAACGTAAACTTCTTATGTTTAAAAACAAACCTCTTTATCTTTGCCTTTAAGCTGATCGATAAGCATAATCACATTATTGGTTTTGAATAACCACTCTCGTGTGGTAAACCATTCCAACGCAGTGACAGCTCTATGAAGTTTTTCATAAAGTCTAACCATCCTAAATGAGAAATAAATATTTTTATTTAAAGTCTTTAATAAGAACTTAGAAACATGTATTACATTCTTTTACGACCGATAAGCGCCATTAAGGCATCGAAAAAATATGCTGGAATGAGATGATCAAATAAACAGCAAACTTCATTTATGAATCGCGACTCTTTAAAATTTCCGCCCGGATATCTGTATAGTTCGACACTTGGATACCGAAGCAGTAAAGGAAATGCTATTCTTTCAATATCTCCCCAATTGATTCGATTAGACAATCCAGATGTACAGTTATAAATCATTATACTGTTGGGACGTTGTGTCGCCGTATACCACGCGACCACAATCATCAAATTGATCACAGTGTCAACTGGTATTAAATCTGCACAGGCTTTCGAGTTAAAAAGCATAGTCCTGAGAACTCCTTTACCACTAGCAAGTAATAAACCCGTCGGTCCATTAATATTGTCGACCCAACCTCGCAGTGGTTCTCTCCACGAAGCGGTCACAATCGATGGCCGAACGATGGCTACCGGCAAACTACCGCATTCGTCTACAATGAGTGATTCGGCCAATGCTTTTGTATACGTGTAGGTGTTTGGTCTGTCGCCAAGAAGTTTAGGAGTGATAGCGTTTACTAGTTTATCGTCCATCCATTCAATGGAATCCATGATTTGTTGGGGCGAAACAGGAGGCGCGTACAGTATTTCATCGATTTCTTTACGGTTGCAATTTGCGTAAGCAGTCGAGACGTGTATTAACGCCTAAATCAAAATATATTTATAACAAAAAAAGTTATTTGTAAATTGTCAATAAAAGATTTAAGATAATAATATTATTCAATATAAATGTGCAATTCAAAGCAATGTTTTATTTATCATAACTTTGTGCTTATTAATTGATTTTATTATATTAATTAACTACTTATTATTTGCACTCATAAAATTCTATATTACTATAAGTATTTAAAAAACAATAATTTATAACATTAGAATAAGTAATTATTAACATATACTGTTTATGAAAAAAAAAGTAAATATCAATTCGATTTCTGTCAACTTTGTTTTGTCATAAAGTATAAGTGAAATTAACAGTCATGTAAGATAGTAAATTCGGTTAGTAAATCGGTGATTAATCATAAAAAATTGCAATTACCACTAATTTTGGCATTTTATGGCAAATTTCAACTAATCTTCGCGTTCCCATTACATTGAACTCGACTGATGTTCTATAAAAGACAAAATAATTGTTCGATGGAAGCATTGGAAGCCAATGGAGTGAAGAAAATTGAATTACTTAAGTGGTTCGTCAAACTTGACCGTAGCTGCCGAGTGAAACACAATGGAAACATCATTTATTAGGGCATTCAAATCGTTGTCAGAAATGCCTAAACCCGGTAACGTTATGTCTCCATGAATAGCTATTAATTTGTTTAATGCTTTCGGATTTTCTTCTCTTATTTTATCGAATATCTATTGTTAAACATTAATTGTCTTATTTTATAATATTTTTAAACCATTTAAAATTAAATAAACAGAAATGATATATACTTTAGCATTGAGTAATTCTTCGAGCCGTGAACGAGCGTCCAAACCTTTTTTAGTCCTTAACAAGACATATATATTTTTGATGGTATTGCACGAGCGAAGCAACTTCTCCACGAGAACCTTCACACAAATCAACACAATTTAATATTATTCATACTTAATTCGATGAGAGACTAACTTTGCCCATAAAACCAGTGGATCCAGTAATAAAAACACTGCGATCTTTGTAAAAGTGAGAGATTTGCGATTCATTTTCATATTCCATTGCTTTAGTGATGCTAACAATACAAGACAAGCGCCAAATAGTTTGCTTCGAGTGATCTCAATAAGTGAAAGGCAAACGTTAAAATTGATGCATTTTAAAATTGACGCAATAGTTGCTATGCTTTTAAATATACTTTTTGTTGAAAGCGAATAGAAATAGTTTGCAGAGATTGATACAATTACGTTCAGTCATTTGTGAAGAATGTGCAAAATAGGAAACTCATCGCAAATCAGAATTATCAATATATATATAACGTAATAATGATGACCTATATTAACAATTTTACTTTCATTGAAGGCTAGAGCCTCAAGAAAAATACGAGATATGCTTAAGAAAAAACTAAACCAATGAAAATGATATTACAATTAAGTTCTTTACAGTGAAAGTTGTGAAGAGAAATAGAGGTCAGTTATTTCATTGCGTTTCGGCTGTTTGTGGGCCGAGTCGGGGAAGTGCTCACATGTGCCACAATTTTTTCACTTCTTCCGCAAATTCTTCCGCATTTGCGGAAGTATTGTGACCATCACTTATCAAACATAACATTGCATAACATTGCAAACATTTGTTCATATTTAACACACTTCTCTCATTGCGCTGCAAGTGATAACTAAATGCTAACTAATGCTCAAATGCTATTGTCTTGTTTGCCAAACGTCCGCTAACGCTATCTCCACGTATGTCGACATATGTCGAATTATGTCGAATCATGTCCAACAGACACAACTCATGCTTTCATGTTATCTGCAGTTTGGCGAGAGTGAGATATATTCGTGACATTTTGGCGATACTGTGAATGATTGGTAACATTGATCGCCAACTCATCTCAACCGCTATTGAATGGCATGAGACGAGTGACAGAAAGACAGCGCAGACAAAGCAAATATTGATAGAGTGTTACATAAATAATAATTAAGCCGTTAAGCCGTTAAGAGAGTTATTTATAAGGATAGAGCGAATTGAGAGCAGATTCACTGCGTTCACAACATTTGCTTACCTTTCAATATTCACACACTTTTACTTTCGCTCGCGAAACCGGTTTGACTAGACTTTCAAATATTTGTCTCTCTGGCGAAGTGCACGACGTGTGCGATGTGTGCCACACGACTATATGCGCGATTCAAACACCATATTTGCAAATGTTATCTCATTGTGATTGTAAACGGCGATTGACTTATGGCGTGACCGCTGTGTTACTATTGAAACATTGAAAGCACACAACCATTGCCTCGCATTCACTCGCACTCACTCTCAGTCACTCACTCCACACATGCATAGCGCATAGCATAGAGAGCGCTGTTGAGTCACACACTTGACAATCCAACGCATTGCACACAATCCACACAACAATCCAACACAACTCAATCCGACACAACTCGCATGCATTTAAATGCATCTATCATTTCACTGCACTACTGCTCCACTCCGTATCGCTTCCTGATTATGCTATTTCATACTGTTTTGTCAATTTCTAAGATCTTATTAAGATTATATATGAGTCAATATCAATAATGAATGGCGAAATGAGCACAAATTATTATAGCTTTGCTAATTAGTCTACTTAAGCATTACATACGAAACTCTTATCATGCCATCCCGACTATCAAATTGTCTTGAAGTCACACTTTTCGTTACGAACAGCACTTTCATATAATTATATATACATAAATAATTATTTATTTATAATGCGTTTGTAATATTTATGTTCGCTTGTATTGTGAGCTATATAATGAAACTTGAAATTATATTTTATGGCTCTTAAAACAAAACTAAGATAATAATAAATTATTTGTAATTTACTTATTTATATAACTTTTTAACAATTCAACATATATTTTCCATTAATTTATCAGATAATTCTTAAAAATTAAATTATTAGTAATTTAAAAAGCTTTAGAAAAAATAACAATTTTAGTTAAAGTTTCACAGTAATTAATTATTAAGTAATTAATTAGTTATTTTATTAATTTAATGCAAGCAATATTTAATGATTAAATTTTCAATAAAAAACTACAGTATTTAAAATTAAATTACATCAAAATTAAATTATTCTATTAATTTTTGATAAAATATAATAGTGTATACATTTATTTTATAAAAGAAGAAATTAATACGGCTTTTAATAATTTTTAAAAATTAACCCAAATGTTCAATATTGAGAGCAAACTGCATTTCGTGCGTCGAAAAGATGAAAAAGGGAAGAGAAAATTAAATTTTAAAAATGTTCTTTAATAAAAATAAAATTTAGCTTATATTGTGAACGAACATAAATCAGATTTTAATAATTTTTTGTTATTCTAATGTTATAATATTTATATAATAATAAATATTAAAACATAATGCCTTATTTCAATTTACCG
This sequence comes from Microtritia minima, assembly GCA_034699355.1. NCBI lineage: Eukaryota > Metazoa > Arthropoda > Arachnida > Sarcoptiformes > Euphthiracaridae > Microtritia > Microtritia minima. The sequence continues at coordinate 13,549 of JAQIYA010000267.1, read as the reverse complement.
TTTCTTAAATGATACCAAACCAACAGAAATCTGCTTAAAACACAAACTGATGTAATTAATAATATGAAATGTTGGATTTAATATTATATAATCTATAATTTATCTCAAACTGTTTAACTACAGCGAGAAAGTTAAGTTGAGAATAATAGGCAATGCAAACTATAGTAGAGTTAATCCGTAGAGATGTACAGTAAATAATACATGCAGTGAACAAATCAATGTGGTATTAAATGAGAAATTAAATGAAATTATGTAAATAAAACAAAAATTATGTTTTACTATATAAATCTATATTAGTCTTGACTTTTCGTTCGCGCTGTATTTTAAATAGTAATATTGCAATAAAATTATAGCATTAATATTTTAAAAATATTTTGATTATTACTTAATTATTAATTAAAATTAAAAATTATAATAAACAAAGATTAAGTCTTCATTATAATTTCTAATCCTGAGAATTAATTTAATTTATTTAGCTATTTGACCTCAATTGGATAAATCTTGTATAGAATATCATTTAATGAATTTTTCTTTATAATGAATTAAAATTAAACTATAAATTCTGTAATAAATAAATTTTTATAATTGCTGTTTTGATCGATATAAATAGAAAATTTAAGAACTATAGCGCTTAATCTTCGTTTCGACATAAAGTTAACGTTTACGCATAATGTGTGAAAGATTAGGTCCAGGCTTTAAATCTTAATTTTAATTTTTATTTTTTATTAAATTGAATTGAATCAAAGCGATGCCGTTCACACAACTGAAGCTGATTTCCAGTGAAGGAGTCTTTAACAACAATTAACAATTAACTCAACAGAAAACGCTGAGAACCACTGGGATTCGACTTGAAGTTCGTCTCCCTTTTCAACAACTATGGCATGCATTATTAAAAATTAAATTCAATAATATTCGAAAGTAAAATTTAATTTTATTCCAATTAAAATTTAGTTATTAGAGTTTGTTAAAATGAATTTTAACATAAAAATATTATTGTAAAAATATTAGGATAATTAGATAGAGATCACAATCTATTAGCTTTAGAACTCTAACTTAATTGGATTAAAATGAAATGCAAATCAGTCATCGAATATTCAAATTGAGTACATTTATTGAATCGATTGCTTGCGATTGCGTGCGACTGACGAGTGAGTTGAGTGCCGTCACTGCCATCTATGAAGAGGAAGTGCTTTACATAAGCGGATATTATTATAGTGATTGTGTCAACTCTAATATCAACGATGGGTCGCATGCATGCGCCGGGGTTTGTATTATTTGCTAATTATATTACATTTAATTTATTATTTTGCTAAATATATGTCTTCTCAATTAATTTGTAATCGAAATATTTGTTATACGCTTAGTATTGTGCATAAAATATGTGAAAATCATAGAAATGAGTTTGGCGTTAAGCGTGTATTACTTACAAATATGGCCGACATGTTAGACATGTGGCACTACTTGAGCGCACTTCACATATCGCTCGCATTTAATGCAATGTCATTGATTTGCTTGACAGAAAGGGTATCTCCCAATCGGCACTGCCGTACCGCCGAAGTGTGCCCACTTGGCTGAAGCTGACCACCGACGACGTGGTGGACCAGATCTGCAAGTTGGCCAAGAAAGGCATGACTCCGTCGCAGATCGGCGTCATGTTGCGGGACTGGCACGGCGTCGCTCAGGTCAGGTGGGTTACGGGCAACAAGATATTGCGCATTCTCAAGAAGAAAGGGTTGGCGCCCGCTCTGCCCGAAGACCTCTACCACCTCATCAAGAAAGCGGTGGCCATTAGGAAGCATTTGGAGCGCAATCGCAAAGACAAGGACTCGAAGTTTCGTCTGATTCTTGTCGAGAGTCGAATCCATCGATTGGCGCGCTATTACAAGACGAAACGCGTTTTGCCGCCCAATTGGCGATACGAGTCGTCCACTGCCTCAGCATTGGTCGCATGAATAAGGCTTACTTTGGAATTTAAATAAAATGTTTAATTAATAAATTAATGGTCGCTTTTATTTTTATAATTAAAGAAAACGAGCGCTGCGTTAGAAAGTTATAAACCAGACTAAAATATAAGACTAGAAAAATATTATTTAATTACATTATACTACAATATAACTAATTAAAAATTGATAGATTTGATATAAAATGCACTTTTTGGCACAAATGGTAGCGATGAGCTGAGCATTTAAGATAAGGCTTTAAAATCTTTATTAAAACTTAATACTGTATTGCATTTATATTCTCTAACCCTAACTATCAAAAATCAGTTTACTTTGATTTATATTTTCGTTTGATATTTTGTGTTTGCGTATGTTTGTTGCGTTCCGTGCCATTGGCTTCATTAACGCAATCTGAAGGAGGACTCTCTAACTCTTTTCTTTTATACAAAACTTTGGTGACGCGTCGCAGGAAAAAGTTCCATATTGTCCACAACATGAGCAGAAGAGCGCCGCCCACCCAAAAGTAAAATATATGACGCGGCAATGGCTTTGTAATTGTGACCCAATCAAACTTTGCGATTATAAGAAATTCTGTTACTAATATACTTAATATCACCCATGATTGACGTCCAAATTTCTTGCAATCTCTAATGATTTTAAAATTACAATTATAACATAATAATTAAAAGTTGAACATACGGATCGTCTAAATATTGAAATGTTTCTCTAAGAGAAACGGCACCAACAAATATGAGCAGAATTAAACGGACAGAGTTGAGGAAATGTGGCGGATCTAAGTATAACACGAACTTCAAATAAAATGTATTTAATTCCGCGATGAGAAGCTACACATAAGATGTATAAATTAAAATTATTGAATATGCAAAATATATAAAAGGCTTACCATAAACACAATAAGCAAAACCCAGAACCATCTGTTAAAACTAGAAGTTGGTCTCCAATCGAATTGTATCCAACTGTGAGGTCCAAATTGTGCGACAATTCTCTTTAATTTGCCTCTATATGTAGGAATGTTCCAAAGACCGCGCCAGTTGTATGGTTTCATTGATAAGTATTTAAGTGATATCATTCCTAAATAAATTCCGAGTCCATTGCAAACAAGCGCGTCAAGAATCCACTACGAATCAACATTTACAATCATATATTGATCGCGTCTAACTTCACAAAAGCAACTCACGTGATCCCACCAGCATTCACTAAAGTTAGGCAATTGATGCTCTAAAGTATATTCGAGCAGTTCGAACATTATACTGATAACAGTGCAGAGCCACCAGTCGCGGATGATTAATGTCTTTTGTAATAATCAATTGTTATATTTTAAATGTCTCGATTCATTGATAATGCAAAATAGAAACCTTGATCCACCAGCCGAAGAAATGCAAAGGCACGAAAATGTCACATTTGTCCTTTAATAAATCATCATTTATCAATAAATTCTATTATTAAATTATTATTTAAAATTACAAATACCCGAACATTATGAAATGGATCATTAGGCTCATCAGAATCGTAAATTTTACAATTGCCACCATAATCACGCTCTTCTAAAGGCTTTCCCAAATTAGGGTCGATATGAGTTAATAATTTTCTTGCGTCATCAGCTGACTATAAATAATTATATAATTATTATTGTTTTAACTCATTTTAAATTTAGAATTTTATTTAAGCATTTTAAAATCATATAAAACATATTATTTTGAAATTACGTAGATTTTCTAAAATATAAACTTAGTTTTCGGAGTATCTTAAGAAAAGCCAGAATCGATAATATTTAATATCAGCTATATTTATACTATTTTACAATTTATATTCACCTGAAATAATATAAATATAAGTGCCAATTCATATACTATACTGACGCTGAATACGAATCGCCATAATGCTAGATATATAATTAGTTGAATAAGTTTTAATTCTTTGAAAAATTTCAAATTGAGTTAAGTGAATATAATAATAATAATATATAACTAATGCTATAAAAACTAAAATAAATCATATTAACCGGGATGTGGTCTTCGAAAAGGTCCATCAGGTATCTGAGTTACGCCGAGTAAAAGAAATACCAAAACACAAGCAACTAAACCTCTTTTTAATAAAATGAAACATAGTCAGTTTTTTATAATAGAAAAAATATCATAAATAAAATAATTAACTTAATCAAAAAAAAATTAAATTAATAAAAAATAAAATAATTAAATTAATAAAAATAAAATAATATATAACTACTAATAATTAGTAATTATAATTAAATAAAGCCTTACAGACATTTATGTATATTTTTTATGATATTTATTTGTTATTTTAAATGTATATTTTATATTTGAATTGTTACAATCATAAATAAGATGTTGATAAACAATCGAAATAATTCACATAAAATAAATTAATTGAGCTTTAGTGCTCATAAAGTATATCCAAAAACAAAATAAAAGAAATATAATAAAATCTTCAAAAAATAACAAGTATATTTAAAAGCAATCAAAAATTTGCATTTACAACTTAGGAAGTGTTTTTCATTGTGACCTATTTGCTAAAAATTATAATTACTCTTTTATGTTCGATCATATTCTATTCAAAAGTATCATCGATGGCATATGCTATGCCATTAAATAATACGATTCAGTAAAAGCATTATCATTTTAAAATATTTTTACTTTCCATGCAATATTTTATATTTCTTTAAAATTTATCTATTTTAAAAAATTACATAAACTTTATGCAACTTATAATTTTAAAAAAAATAAATACAAGAGAAAACATAAACAACATAATCAGTTAATAAATTATATAATAAACATTTGGAATAATTATATAATCATTTTCCATCAGTTAAACAATCTGTGAGAAACAATTTGTTTAGAATTAAAATGATTAAATTCTAATGCGAAAATATTTTTATATGAAATAAAATAAATTTAATATAATTTTTAAAAAATTGTTTTAAAAGCTAATAATTTAACAAACTTTAATAGTTTATAATACTAATCAACAAAAGAGACGGATTAAGAACTCTTTTTATAGATCTGTTACCTATTTGTTTATAAATGCAATAAAATCTATTAATTTTTATGATGAAAATAATTATACAAATTAATAAACGATACGCTAATTACAAGAGAAGAGATGATTACCGTTTAATATTATAATTGGTGTCGTACGACACCGATTCAAAGAGAGCCACATATATGAGCGCACATGTCATGAATAGGAGAACAGTAAGCGTATGCGCTCTCCTATGGGATCAATTGAAAGCAATCAAAGACAATGACAGTCAAGTGAATCTGAATCGTACCAGAAGTAAGTGATCGTTCCGTCATCGAACACATCCTTCCGTTTATAGCACTCCCAGTCGTGAGCCGTCGGCTGATAGTCATGGCTCTCGTCCGCCGATTCGATCTCTTCGTAATGGATTATCTCATTGTTGGCCATCACTGATCGCAATCACTTCATTAATTTCATTGCATCTCAATTACTCTCGTTATTACCTCATAAATAAATATTTGTTTAATATTTGTTCGGCTAATTATGAATCATTAGCGCTGATTTGCGATATGAGAGGCAAGCATGACATGACATGGAGAGCAACACATCGGCGAGCGTTCACCACAACGTTAACCATTTGTTAATGCGAACCAAATTAAGTGCTCGTGTCGTACAACACATCAAACACACCGAAACACATGAAAAGTTGCACAAAACGCACATTACTGTGACGTAACGCACATCACTTCGCAAGTGTCTCACGCTATCCAATACTCACATTAGAGATCTCCAAAATTTACAATTTCTTTTCAATTTACAAATTATTAAACATAAATCTCAAACAAGAGTAATTTTTTATTGGTATAAATTTTTTAAAATAATGGCATGAAAATTATGCAAAGAATTTCGCTTTTAATTTCGTTGTAAATATTATGTAAAATAAAAGCATGAATATTGTAGTTTTTAATGATATATTATTTATTGAAATATTTTAATTGGTTATAAAGTTATTAAAAGTTTAGTGTTTGTATTAATTTTTAGTTATAGATTCTTATTGGATTTTTTTCTAAAAACTAAATTAATATCGATGTTAACAATTTTCAAATTTTCACTATTAATTATTTTATCAAACCCTTAAGACTGTTGAATATGTATTTTGTATGTATCGTTATTTTGAAGACATATTTTGCAAAAAAATTCTGTGCCATAAAATTAAGTGTTTTAAAAATTAAAATAACGCAAACAAAGCTTAAAATTCGAAATGAAAATAAAATGCCGAAAAATTCATTTAAATGTACATAATATTCATATGACTCGACGCACGCGCTCTCAATTATATAGTCGATGAAAATTATTGCTTTTGTGAAAATCGCAATACTGTTAACTGTATTGGAAATAGTGGCCAATTAGTGATTAACCGTCATAAGGGGTAGTCATGATAAAACTGTTTTCACTGAAGAACCAGCAAAAAGATGGTACAAATACGGCCAACAACACGAACAGCACATCCAATCGTCGCAATACTGCCGCTCAGATTCGCATCACTAAAGGTTTGCTCATTTGGTTTAGTGTTTCACCATTTCATGAGTGAATCATTTCAACTCTTAAATACCACAGATATCAGTGAACTAACGCTACCGAAGAACTGCAACATGCAATCCGACCCCGAAGGAGATATACTCAACTTCAAAATAATCATATGTCCCGATGAAGTATAATATATTTTATCAATTGTTAATTATAATTATTATTGAATGCCTAATAAATGATTAATAAATGGCTCATTTGTATGGACAGGGCTTCTATAAAGGCGGCAAATTTGTTTTCAGCTTTAAAGTGTCGCAGAACTATCCTCACGAACCGCCAAAAGTGAAGTGCGAGACGCGAGTCTATCACCCGAACATAGATCTGGAGGGAAACGTCTGTCTCAACATTTTGCGAGAGGACTGGAAACCCGTTCTCACCATTAACTCCATTGTCTATGGCTTGCAATACTTGTTTCTAGTGAGTCATCACAACTAGTTTGTTGTTTGTTTGTTACGATGCGTTCAATTACAGGAACCGAATCCTGAAGACCCACTTAACAAAGACGCGGCAGAAGTGCTACAAAGCAATCGCCGCCTATTCGAACAAAACGTGAAGAAAGCGATGCACGGCGGACAGGTTGGCAACACTTACTTTGAAAAGTGTTTGCGACCATAACGATGCCAACCAATTCATAACAATCATTTAATACTGTTTAGGGCTTTAATATCTGTTTTATTATTAACTTAATAAAATTTTGTCAAATCATTTCTGTATATATTTATATATAAGTTAAATATATATAAATTTCATGTCTACTTCTAATTTCGTTATTAAACCTTTCAATTTGGAAATGTTATAATTTTGGTCAATCGACAAAACTTAACTTTTGTACAAAAAAGCAGGAGAGTCTGAATGCCAAATAACGGTAATCTAATAACTGGACTGCGAGCCAGTTTAAGGTTTGACAAGTGACCAAATAAAAAGTATTTGTAATTTTCCATACATTTGTTTATATACGAATGTGTTATAAATACAACAAAAGCAAATCTAACATCAGCTAAAATTTACGTCTTTAAATATTTATAATATATATATAGGGGTCATAAAGTGTAAAATTTAATTCAATATTTAAATTGATTAGAACTAAAATATGTAAGTTTGTAAATTGATTACTAAAGGTGTTAAGTGTTACGAAATGGGAGCACCAAAATTGAAACACGTCGGAACGTTGGCGTTGGCGAACACATATCCACCACTCTTCTCTATTTTCCTCGATTCTAAAGCAGCACAATATATATTTTAATAAAAATCGTTAATAATAATAATAAATTTTAATAATAATTGTTATACAGTTTGTTCCACATTTAGACAATTCTTTTTGACAAAAATTGTTTCCTTAATCGAAATTTGCTTAAATCTGAAATTTTAAGCATTAATTGTATCGAATTTTGGCAAATAATTGATGTGCTAAAATGAAAAAATTGCTTAAATACTGAACAAACTGTATGTGGTATTAATGGCAATATAATTAAACGATTAGTCTTCTTCCTCTTTATCGGAATGTGTACATAGAGACAGAAGGACAGACACTTAAAATCAAAAACTGTGTCAAAAAATTTATGTTAATTAAAATAATTCTTTTAGAGACTCAGACTTTGCAACTTTTATTCTCAAAGTCTAAAGTCTAAAAGTTAGACATTCTAATAGTAAATTCGCACACAGTGTCTGTCTCTTATAAACATTTATTGGTTAATTAGATATTTCTAAAAAAAACAAATATTATATGCTTATAAAAATAAGAATATATTGTTTCATTACTGAATATATTTATAGTTTTTTGAGTATCAGTTATCAAATACAGCACAAAACAATTCACATTTGCATTGAATCTTGCGATGTCTTGAATCGTCAGACACTGGTGTTTCGATCACTTTGCAGTGATAATTATCAATGGCATAATGAAGTTAAAAGTTTTAAAAGACTGCATAATCTATTGTAGTTCTGAGGCAGCGCTATATATTATGCACGATTCATTGCAATACAAATTTTAACACATTTAAATACTTAAAATGTATTTAAACATCATAAAAAATTGGTTAAAGATATATTTATAGTGTAAAAATGTATCGATGATTAATATTGATAATTATAATTATAATGGGGGGACAATGATATTTATATGCCAATGATAATAATGATGATGACAATTATATAAGGAGGAAATTCTTCTTATAAACTATCTATTCTTTAATAAATGTAATATTTATTTAAATCAGTTTTGCATCTCAACATTTTTCATCAAAATCAAGTCGAAAAATCTTTAAAAGCGTCAAAATTTCCAATTTATTTAACAAAAATTAAAAGTGCTGCTAAAATCATTCCGTCAATTTCACGAGTATATATAAGTACTTAGTATAATATAGCATTGAAGAAAGTGTTTAAATTTATGGATATATTGATTATGATAATTAAATTACTTAATTTTGTGAGACTCAAAACTCAACCTTGGAGTTCGAGTCCAAATATAGAAATGCATACAAAATAAAATTATAAAATTAATTATAACTATTAAATTTCTTAAAATTTATTAAAGCTACAAAGAAAGCAATAATAAGAATTGTTATCTAAAAATTTAATTTTGTTAACTCGTACAACTAAGTTATTTCGTACAACAATAAGTTATACATTTGTAGATAAGACATTATAGTTGGGCTATTTCTAGGTTTCAAAAAAAATTCGAGAAATTTCTCGAGGAATTTTCTAGAAACAAATTTCTAGATTGAGAAATTTGCCCAACTATAATAGACATTATAAATACACTATATAAACATGTATAGAGAAATAATAATTTCGGTGCAGTTCCCTTAAAGAGTTTCTAAAGGGTGGTAATCATAAGTCTGCCCACTCAGTACATGGTTGAGAATACTTCTGTATTCTTAAACGCGTTTATAAAATACTTCACAATAGCATTATGTCGTAAGAAAATGAAATAGAAATTAAATGCCTTAATTGACTTTGAATAGACTACCATAATACAAGTTCACATATTTATTAAGTTTATACAATAAACTTAATAAATAAAACATAAATTATTAATTTTGTGTTGTAATAAAACCAAAACTTTATGCATCATCATGTAGTGAGTGCGCACAATTATGATAATCGCTGTAATATTTAATGAAGAGCCTACTATTTAAAAAACATTTAAACCTACTTTTAATAGATAACTTATTTTAACTCATATTCAACCAAATTATGAAAATAAATTAAACTAATTAATTAAAATAATATTACTACTTAAGTAATTTTAAATTACATTATAAGTTAATAAAAACAAAACTAAAGCATAGCAATCATGAATAATTAGTTTACACTCATTATACGATTTCAATATTTAAATATTAAATTTTCTATTCATTCGATAAACGGTTATTGAAGTTTTAATTATTGAAGTACTATATAAATTGCAAAAATTAATAAGTAAAAAATTAATTAATTCCTCATATAAAACAAAATTGTTTATACATTAATGAAATTAACATTTATAAAGTATTTTCATTTTAAATGCGAATTTTTAAAAGAAAAATTACTAAAATATATGACAAAATGCATACAAACCTGCAGCGGCTTTCCTTTGTACTGCTAAGGTATAAATGTCTTGAATGGACTTCATTTGCTGCTCATTAAGTTGCGAAATCAATATGTTATACCAATTAGGATCTGTTTGTTGGATACTCTCGAGTAATTCTTTAAAAAGAACATATTCATCGTCAGTGGAATCGTCGTCATCCAGAATAGTGGTATAAGATTCCAAATTAGTTAATTCAAAGCCTTCATTATCGTCATCAGAATCAGAATCGAATTCAGACTCGTCTTCCTCGTCGTCATCCATAATAGAGGCTGACGTTATAGGAAATGGAGAACTTTTGTTTATATTAAGGGCCAAACCACGCAAATATTGATTACCTTTAACATGATCTTCCTCATCATCTAAGTCTTCGAGGTCTCCATCTTCGTCTTCAACTGTTTCGTCATCGTCTGAATCATTGCTGTCATTTTCATTTTCGGCTTTCGACTTATAAGCTTCCTTTAGTCCATCAAATAGAAGCAGAGCTGAGGGCACTATTTGTGGCGCGACTTCATTCATAATAGAAGGCCTTTGATCGACTTTCAAGTTCATTAGTGTGCAGAGCCCGAGAACACACATCTTCCGATCGTGTAATCCTAGAAAGCAATGCGTGTCTTGAATCCATTGGTTAATAAAATGATTGATAAGTGATTGGTACGAATTCGGCGGTTGCATCTTATTTAATATTTGAAATAACAAATCTGCGTTATAAAACATGGCTGCGATTACTACTTGCAGGCACATCGTTCTCAACTCCGTTGATTTAACCTCTTTGGTCAATCGAGTGACAGCTAATTCCACGAAAGATGGAATGCAATTATCAATGTTGCCCTTAAATTGTAAAATCATAACTTCTAACAGCTTTGCCGCATGAGATTCGGTTTCTTCTCCGGCTTCGCTATTCATTATTGTATTACACATTTTATATATTGCAAGAATCCTATTCTGATTACTCAAGAAAGCTTCGGGATCGACAATTATAAAGTTGTGCAAAAATGGCATCATTTCAGTAAAATAATCAAAGCCATCCTTATTAAACACTTCGTACATTAATTCAAATATATTCCACATGTCGTTAGAAATATAATGCGTGGTTATGGTTGTTATTAAAGCAAACGCTTCTTCATAGAGTTCCATCATTTCATGATTAAATATGGATACAACTAATTGTATAACAATTGGTTCGAGTTTCATCATAATGTCCTTCTGTTCCTCCATCATAGTGAGAATAGTGTCGATCGTGTTCAATATGCCCATCGCTGTCAATGCTTTATCTTCGCTGTCGTCCTCTCCATTTGAATTAATAATATGACTCAACGTATGGGCCAAGTGTTCAGTCATCTGAACAGCAATATTTGATAATTGGTCACTATATATACAGACGATTTTTTGCATGACATTAGTCAAGTCTTCACTTTCAGTCTCTCGAATAACTTTTAGCATTTCAAGTGCCACTTGTGTTATATTAGGTTCGATAATCTGTTGCGCTTTCTCTTTTGATGAAATCATAATTTGCAACGATATCGCAGCCTCTACTTTAACGGGCAACTCCTTGTCATTTAATAAAGCTGTTTGAAGATATGAAAGTGCTTGATATAGATTGGCTTCACTCGAAAACGTGATTTCCTCGAAGTAGTGCAGTACCCAACAGGCCCTCGCTCTGAGATATCCGTGTTCACTCTGAAAGTGCGGGAACACATACGCCACTACCATATTCTCCATCTGATCTTTATAGACGTCTTTTTTGAGCAAAATATCGGCAACAGAGCCAACCATATGAAGAGCTCCATCCTTTAATCGCGGATCACTATTAGTGTTGCTCAACACTTGCATAGCGAATCCCATAGATTTCTGCAACATATCCTTACGCTTTTTACAGCACGTGTGAAGCAATGTCTGCGCTGCAGTTACTGGAGAGACATAGTCCTCGAACACATCAAATTTTAAACGAATGTATTCGTGAGGATCAGTTGTCCAAAGTTCTTCATCTTCATCGGTGTAACACATAAGCGGAAACAATATATTTTGTATGATAAGCGGCATATGAGGCTTAATCAATCTCCAGGTAAATGCATGGTTAATACTGCAAATTAATCAAAAATAAATAAAACTTAATTATTAAAAATAGCACAAAACTGTTCATTTTTAAAATTCGACAAATTTCAACAGACAAAACATTAAAATATAATGACAGCGATTTGCAATTACTAAAAAACTTACGCATTATTGAAATAATTTAAAGCCTGCTGTAAAACTCTTGGCGCCACAAATACTTTATTTCCGTATTGCTCTAATACTTTAAGCATGACTTGAATAATGCCGAGAGAAAATGATTTGATATACCAGACCGAAAAGTCTCGATACTCTTTGTGCACATTTCCAGGACTGCCATATCTTTCAAAAACACGCGCTAATATATGGAGCGCCCACTTCTTAGTCTTCCACCAGACGAGGTCTGCCCTCTCATCGATGTCCACACTATTGGTCTCCTGCGGCACTTGACGGTCCACTACTAATCGAAACAATTCCATCCATTGGGTGAAAACGTCTTTCGTTAACAAACTAAGCGGTAGTGAGTACTGAACGAGAGCGTAGAATATTTTTAGCAATTGTTTCTGCAATAAGACTGACTGTTCACTGGGATCTGGCATTAACTGAACAAATGACTGATACATTAGCGGAGCTAACAGTTTCATCGCTTCCAAGAGAGGACTGCGATCTTCATTATTTTTATATTCAAAGTTTTTGACTAATTGGTAGAGAGCGGAGAGCGCGCCCATCCATACGGTCGCGTCCGGTGTCTGCAAGTACACCGCGATCTTGTCCACGACGGCCGTCCAGCGCATGGGGAAGTCGTGTTTCACCATATGGTTGACGCAAACCGCCAAATGGACGCGAATCAGTTCGGGCGCCATAACAATCGCGTCCACTATCGAGTCGCGAATCAGAGCCCTGTCCTGTTCGTGGATGCAGTACAACAGCTGAGCAGTGGTCGGCGTTGGGCTCTCTTTGTCCGCCCAGTAAGAGATTATCTGATTCTTCAGGTAAATGGCGGCCGCCTGTCGGACAGGCATCGACATCGAGCTCTCCATCACTAACTGCAAGACCGTCGGCACGAAACCAATGATCTTATGGATCTAAAGCGCAATCATGACAGTCGTGAGCGAAGGGCACAATACATGGCATGTCATGTCATACCTGTTCCAAATGGTTTTCCGCGTTTTTGCTCTGATTCTGGTCAATAGTGGCCTTAAATATTTCGCTCAATTTGTTCACATCCATCATTAAACTAGTTATTACGTTATGGTCAGCAATAGTGAGCAGAGCTTTGTTCGCTCGAAAGCGATGCAAACGTCATATAAGAGTGCAAACTCGTGAGTGACTCACCAGAAGAATGAAGTGTTAGCCAAACACGTGAGACAGCGATCGCATGCGATGTGCGATGTGTGCG
>JAQIYA010000266.1:0-23864 GCA_034699355.1 Microtritia minima | reverse complement strand
TCTTGAATTATATTTAATTTATTTTTTTTAATAGAAAATTGTTATAAGTTATTAAAATTTATATTTTTGAAGAGAACAAAATTGAATTAAGATTAATATAAAAGTATATAATCGTTTTTATATTAAAACAAGAATAAATAAAAATTTCAGCTAATTTTAAGATTATTTTTTATAATTCGAGGGTACTATAGCTTTGGCTACGTTCGAGTTTTATGTATTTTATTGATAATATTAGCTTTATATTTATTTTAACTTTTATTTTAATAATTTATCAAAAGTGTACTTTAAAATTAAATCTTCTAAAAATGCATTTTACTAATACTTGACATATAACTAAACTAAACGAGCTAAAGATACATAATAATCAATAAAATTCAAACTATATCCAATCTTTGACAACTTAAAGTCTATTAAAATGCCAATATATTTGACAAATTGGCGTTCCTTTCTTCGGGGGTGAGGGATGAGAGTGTGGGACGGATCGACTGAACGGACTGACGCACGTCTCAAATCTCTGTTCGTTTTTGTCAAAATCAGCTAAAAATTTATTCAGACTTTAAGACTTTAAATAAGAGTCATAGACTCAGACTTTCTCTAAAGAGTCTAAAGTTTAAGTTTACAATCTCTATTAGTGACAATTAAATTGTTATACGTTAATAATAGGTGCGAATACATATAGGCATACAATATGTGCACCGATTCTGTCACTCTTACAGTTCGCTTACGAGGATTTCGATTCAAAACATAATTTTGATCGCAACGCGAATATCGAGAATCGCCAGAATCGAGGCGTAACTGTATTTGTGAACGTAATCATTGGAGCGGAGAATGACGTTCTAGTATTGAAAGTATAGGAAAGTGAACGCTATATCGCTATCGCGAACACAAACACAACACAAGCACTGCTGTGCAGTACAGGAGATGCCAATTGTTTGACTGAAGTGATGTGAAGCATGCCATTCACCTGAAATGGCCATCTCTGGCAGCGACCGCTTTCACGCCGCGGCGCGCGACGGCTATCTGCACGTGTTGAAGGAGGCCACCAGAAAGGACTGCAACGCCGCCGACGAGGACGGCATGACTGCCACCCTTTGGGCCGCATTTGTCGGCAATTTAGACGCACTCCGATCGCTGGTCGGCAGAGGGTATTCACCTTTTTTGTTGTCTCATTTGCTTTTATTATGTCTAATTAGCGAAAGCTTGTCATAACACGTGCCGATCAAAGTTTAGGCCATTTTTTGATTTTTATTTATAAAAATTAGCAAATAATAATGTTAATGATATAATGTTACAAAAAAGTTTACCACGCATTACAAAGCATTTAATTAGCGATAAAAGCAATTTAGTGAATGACAGAATAGCACACCATATCAGACAAATCGAATTTTTGTGTTTCATATCTATTCGACAGTAGTTTTTTGGTGTTTTACGAATTATTGATTCAATTGTTTTTGTCAAAACCTTATAATAATCACATGTCCACACATTCTCATACACTCATCAATGTTTACTTTATTCACTAATTATGTTTAAATTTTGATCCTTACGTTATCCGTAAACACCTTATGAAACTTAATTAATGCACTAAATTCTAAATAATTGACAATAAAAATATTGATGCGATGGCTGTACTAAAGCTGTACTATCTCTATATGAATGCGTTGATTAGAGGCGATCCCGGAAAGTGCGATAACTTGGGCAACACTGCTCTTCACTGGAGTGCTGCCAACGGACACATGAGTTGCGTCTCGTTTCTCGTCAGTTTCGGAGTCAATCTCTGGGCGTTGGATAATGATTACCACACCGCTAAAGATGTGGCCGCTGTTAACCATCGCGAAGAGATTATTCAATTTTTAGATCAAGTGATAGCAAAGCAAAGTGCTTTAAATACGAAAGTAGTACAAAAAATGAAAGAGAAAGCCATTATAGACGCTGAAAAGAGAGTGAAAGCATATCAAAAATTTCAGAAAAAAGTGGCTAAAAAGGCAGAAAAAGAGGAAAAACAGATGGAAAAGCAACGTAAAAAAATTGTTGAAGTGATTGATAATCGCGCTAAAGATGAACCTCTCGCTCATCAAAACCAATTAATTACGCGAAGAGATAACCGCACACAAGCGAACGCATCGCTTAAGTTTTCAGATATAGTCAATTTAAACGCGTCCACCGGAACCACTAATAAAGTTAAAATATTAGGCGGAGTTTCTCGAAAAGTGCACATCAAAAAACAAAATTTAGATTCATTGTCCACTTCGAGTGATTTCAAAGTGCGCGATATATCGAGCGATGACGGGACGCGATCCGTGCGCTCCTTAATGGGCATCAGGAGAGACAACGAAGTGCTTTACGTACCAAAATTTGACTCCATTTCTAATAGTAACGATTACTCTTCAATCTCTAATTTGAGTATCAATAGACTGCATATGAAAGACTTGTTCAACGAAACCGAGACAATCGATTCCAATCATAATAAAGAAAAGCTTTACCGAGCCATTAGTGAACCGGATTTTATGAATCAGTTCGAGGAATCAGACTTTCACGACGATAAAGTTAATACCTTAGAGTCGAGTATATTTGTTAGGCCTGGCTTTGGTTCGGTGTCCTTTCGAGGCAGATATACATCAGAGACTTTGTTTTCAAAGCGTCTCAGCGATGAAAGCAATGGACGACGAGGTAGTGATAGAAGTTCTGCAAGTTATGCCGACAGTATTGGAAGCGCTGGCAGTTTAGCGCAAAGAAATGCATTGCAATTAGCGTGGGATGAAGAGGAAGATATTAACGGATCGAAAAATGTTTCTATATTATTATTTCTCTATGCGCACGGCTTAAAAGAATACGTATCTATTTTTACGGCCGAAAAGATTGATATGGACTCTCTTTTGTTACTAAACGAAGACGATCTCATATCTTTAGGCCTACCTCTCGGTCCGCGTCGCAAAATTCTGAAGGCAGTTGAAGGAAGAAAGTTTGCGTTTGAAAATCCTGGTGAAGTTCGTGACTCGAGGTTATAATCATTTAATTGCAACATGTATTGCATATCCGAACAGCAATTTCTAATATAAAATTCCCGGTAAATCACTTGACCATAAAAATTGGTGTGCAATACAACTTATATCTATTCCATCAAAATTGCATTCTCTATAACTTATATTTTTACAAAAACTGATGCACATGTAAATTACTTATTTAGAATTTTGTATTTTTTTTATATTTTTTAAGTTTAAACTTTTTAATGTCATAATATAAAATCAATATTTTATACTAATTTACTTTTTCTTGATTTAATATTTTTTTAAAAAGTGTTTAACCTTTTGTATAAAAGTAATAAAAAATTTTACTACATTCGAATATATTGTATTTGAAATTTAAATAATATGATATATTTATTGCTGATATCAGCTCTGCTCTCACAAATAGTAGCATTGAATTTGTGATGTTAGTCGGTCGGTGTAGGTTTGATATATCTCGAGAACCACTTAAGTGATACCGAACGAGCCATCGCTCAACTCTTTGACGAGAAATATGACGCAGTCTTCAACGAAATGATAGAAACCGAAAAAATGAACGAAAACCTAAGCGAAAAAAGCGATCGTTTGAGGCGAAAGCGAGTGATGGCGAGTATCGATGACCACGAAAATGATAGCGAAGTGTCGACTCATTCGTATGACTCGCCAAATTTGGTCGTCGACTCAGCGAGCGCTTAATGAGTCAAACGCAACCGAAGTCAGAGACTGTTAAACTCAACAAACAATTAGACAATTACTTTATTGCCGCGCCATATAGTGCGCTATCCGTCAGCGCCTCCACTGTCTAACACTCCGAAAACTCTGGTCTACGCCTCCCAACCGCCAGTCATGTACTTTTGGCGACCACTCCATAGACAGACAATGATAGTTCCGTATTGTGTGGATAGACCTTATGGACGTCCGCCGTCCGATCGGCGTCCACGCCCTCGAAGTGGTCATATGGAGATTATTTTTTGGTGTTTAACTTATGTATTCATATTCGCTATTTTTATCGATATTGTTATGATTGTTATAGCAGTCTAAGATTGCAGTCATAATATGCATTCTTATTATGGATATCAATCGCTTCGACAAAATGATGAGTTGTGTCGAGTATTATAAAAGAAATATGATATTAATATAACTCGCAGTGATTGACCGCAAGCTATTTGAGTATTTTATCAGGTTTTGTAGTCTCTACTCATCTCTACTAACTTATCCTACAAATTGAATTTGAATTTCAAGCAAAAGTCTATTTGACAAAATAAAAATTGATGTATTGCAAGACTAAATGGTTTTCATATTCTTTTCATTTATTATTTCTTATACATCTTGTATATTTTGAGCATAAGTGCTAGAGTTTTGAGCTTAAAACTAAACCTAAATGAAACAAAAAAAACTATACTAAAAAACTAAACTCAAACAGCGAAATAACTAAAACCATTAAATGATAAAACTAAATGTTAAAGTTTTGCCTCACTTTTTTGTCTGAAGTTTAAAAAGTTTGAAAACTATACACACATGACATCTAGCAGTGTATGAATAAATACAAAATAGCGCTCAGCTGTGAGTCTGTCATACAATGGCATGTTATGGCATATTATGGCTGAATGTAGTGAACCGATCGAAGTGAGAGAAGAGGACAGCCTATCAATTGTTTCCAATCAAACTAAAAGTATTTATGTTTTATCTCACTTAATAGTCAATTTTGTAATAGAAATATATAGATGAGATGCAAAGTTGAGTTAAGATTACAAATGAATTTGTTGTGTTGACAGTCGACGTATTACTGCGCGCGACCGGCGATGCGCCGATTATGAAGAAGAAGAAGTGGTCGGTGGACAGCAATCGCACCATTGGCTGGATTATTGAGTTCATTCGCAGATTCCTTAAGTTAGAGACCAACGAAGCATTGGTAGGCGTTTCCAGTTGTTTACATGAGATAACTAATAAATTCGAAATGCTATTTAGTTTCTATACGTGAACCAGTCGTTCGCGCCGTCACCGCACCAGACCGTCGACAATCTGTACGAGTGTTTCGGTTCTGACGGTAAACTAGTTCTCTATTACGCCAAGTCTCAGGCGTGGGGTTAAGCGCTTGTAAATTTGTGTGTAGTGAGTATCACATAATGAGTTCGTCAAACACAATACAATTAAACGGTGAAACTATAAAAAGTGGCGCTAAATGTCATTTGATTCCGTGCAAAATTAAGGCAAACGGAAACGCAAATGTTGATCAATATTTTGTGCCAACAATTCGTGAAAGTGATACCAATAAAAATGTTTTGTTGAGCTCTTTTCGAGGCCGACCTTTGATCGGACAAAAAGTGAACTTACCTGACAATTGCAACGGTTTTATTATTGAAAAGTCCGCCGATTCGTGTTTAACGGGCATAAAAAGTTTTAAAGACTTAACATATTGGAATTGGGATCAAATGCCTTCAGACAGCGATCCAATTCCGCGCGCTTTCCAATGGATTAGTATTTCTAAAGCTATTCATGAAAGTGTTAGCCCTACAAATCAATTATAATAATTTTTAACTTAAAGATTTGTGTAGAAGGACTTATTTAATATTTAGTAAATGATGGATTGTCTTACATATTCGCAAAGTTTAAGTAAATTTAAATATATTATTAATGGTTTTGGCATTCAAAATGGATTCGCTGAGAATATAACGATACCACTATCGAGTAATGTTTCGTATCGCGAAATTGCTCACCGATTAATAGAAATGCATAAATTGCCCGATTTTATTCAAATTGATTTGATTGAGAAACTAAAAAATTTTATTGATGACGAGTC
Source organism: Microtritia minima (assembly GCA_034699355.1). Classification (NCBI taxonomy): domain Eukaryota; kingdom Metazoa; phylum Arthropoda; class Arachnida; order Sarcoptiformes; family Euphthiracaridae; genus Microtritia; species Microtritia minima. Next base: position 18,059 of record JAQIYA010000266.1, on the reverse strand, counting down.
CGATATAATGCATGATAAAAGGCTTGAGGATATGTGTCAACAAAGTGACATTTATGCCGAAACCAACTTTAATCCAACTCATTTAATTAGCGATAACGACAAAACTGATAAAAGTCATAATTGGAGCGAAAGCGATCGCTTTTCAATGATGTATCACGAGTTAATACATTCGGGAATTCTTACCGAATCGTTGATTAAGTATGAAAACTATTTTTCTTTGACTGTTCAAGACTTAATATTGACGCGCGATCGCGCGTATAACGATTTATTATTAAGACAAACAAGTGAAATGGAAACTGCCATTAAGAATATTGAAACTACTTTTAGTGAAGACTATATAAATACACTTTCGGCGAAACATTTTGAAGAATCCGAAAAATTAAGAGATGAATGGAATCTAACTATTAAAAATTTAAAACAAGAACAAAAACAAGAATTCAGAGATTGGATTTGCAGTTTATATGAGGAGTACAAAAATGGAAATCCAGAGATGATCGCAACTCATTTGCGAAATCTCTCAATGAATTCTTGCGAGCGGTTTAATTTATTACTTTCTGACCAAATCGATCATAACAGTCGAATGGAAGAAAGTTTTACGATTAATTTAGGCACTCAGCTCAAGACAACTCATAATTTACGTTTAATTTCTATGGATATTCTTTCTTTATGTCGTCAATCTTCTATTAGGTATGAAAATAATAATATTAAGTAATATTTAAAAAAACATAAAACTTTTATATTAATTTAACATGTATTATAAATTTGATTGAAATTAGCGTATTGAACAAAACTTACGTATAAAAAATTTATTGCTTTTGTTAGATATTTTGCTCATCTTTTATCTTAGCATTTCTTTCATAAAATTTTATTATTAATTTAATTTAACTTATTTTGCTTACTCTGTATGTGAATTTAACTATTTATATTCTAGAAGCGACTTTGTTTTTAATACGCCTCATCGTATACAGACTGCAATGTCATTATATTCAAATTCACTGTCATCACTGGTTTTATTAGTGGATAATCGCATTAATAGTTATTCTGGAATAAAATTAGGTATTTATATGTTTTAAATTGAAATTTTCTCATTTGAGAATGAATAAAGTACAATAGAATTTGTTTAGAACAATATGAAATAGATTTTAAATTGCTATTTGCCAAATGGCTATTATGATTATTTTTATCTGCTATTAATTTATAACTATTCTACACATTTTCACTGGGCTTCCCATGTTATTATTGCAATCATATAATTTTTTCTTTTATATTTTCATTCTCTATTTATTGTTGAATAATGCCTTATTTTATATTTAACAACAATTAAAATTAGTTATTTATTTTATTTTTAAAAGTTAAAAAAAAATTATTTTTGAAAATTAAACGCAACTATAAAAACATTGTTGTCACCTCACACTATCACACAAACACAATTATTTTAATAAGTTATAGAGATGGAGACTATTTTAATTAAAAATTCAAATTAAAGTTACGAATTACGAGTTGCGATTAATTCACAAAATTATTTTTACCAAATTCGGACTCAGATTTTGAATTGAATTTGCTTAACAGAGTTTGCTAACATATGTTCGAGTTCGACCGAATTTCATTTCGACGAATTGCAAACTCAAATGGAAGAGGCGAGAAGAATGGCCGAAATGCAAAACACGCAACTAATTAATAGCAAATCGTCAAATTTGTTAAAAACTGGCGACTTTTACATTACAAAACATTCCAACTTATCTGAAGTGCATGTTGTTTATCACTTGGTTAGCGATGATTCACTCCGTTCTGCGGATATTAATTCTAGACATGCAGTCATACTCGGACTGAGAAATATTATGAAAATTGCTCACTTGAATGATGTTAATACTATTACTATTCCATTGTTGCTTATTCACGAAATGGCGGAAGAATTTACAATTCAATGGTGCCTTAAAAGAGCTGAATTGGTTCTTAAATGCGTTAAAGGTTTTATGATTGAATTGGCATCGTTTTCGCATAACGACGACAATAAGACCGTTCAGTTTGTCGTTCCTAAGGTAATGCTTTACATTCGTTATGTATTTAATTATTCACCTTAATTTTAAAGTTTGTTAGTATTTTGCTTTAATTAAACACTGTTAATAAATGAATTTTCTATTTGAATTAAATTATTTTATATTTTATTTTTTTCCATCTATGATTTTTATATTTATCAATAACTTATAATTTTCTCTCACGACAGTTTGTATTTAATCATAATGTTTTGTTTTTGGTTAATGTAATTTAGAATATGTTAACCATCTAAAGCCTATTTTTATAAATTGAACTTAGAATGTCTTAGAAATTTTGTTAATTTTATCAAATTACAAGCTAAACCTAAGCCGATGCTAAGTTAATGCTGCTTAAACTTATAATATTTTTATTTTAAATATAAATATATTATACTGTATTTATAAATATAATTAATTTTTTAATATAGTTAATTTCTATTGCTTGAAACTTTCTTTAACAGAATATATCCCAAGAATTGTTTTTGAGTTTGACGGCAATACTTCCGAGTATATTTCGTCTGTCGAATCCACTTGTTTTGCGATCTAATTAATGAGTATTATATCTGAAATTATAAATTTTGTATATTTTATTAATCAATTACTTTAAATTGAATCACTTAATCATAATGTTAAAGTACTTTTTCAATAAATGAAATAACTGTAAAACTTAAATGATTATGTTTTAAAATTAATAAAAACTAATTATATAAATGTCTAATAAAATTTTTTAAAAATGCAGTTATTTGATACAGCAAGTTATTGTATACATTGATTTTACTTCAGTTATTATATTGAATCATAACTTTTTTATTATTGGATTCTTTATTTAAATGTAGAATTCAAAACTATTTCAATATTACTGAACGAGAAGCGCATTAAGAGGTTTAGTAAGATTAATGTGCATCTCAAAACATATTCAACTCTTCTGAGGCCGTCATTTATTACTATAGAATTGAAATATAATTTTAAAGAAATCCAATGTTATTATTGAGTAATGATTTTCTATATTACTTTTCTATTTAGCATTAATGACCAATATTTGTATTAAAATAAGTTTGTATTAATTTGTATTCAGTCTTTAAATTGCATTACGAAGAAATTTGGAAACACATTCTTCAATAAAAATCATATAAATGACGAATTAATGTTATTTTATTTTTAAAAATATATTATCTTATATAATGTATGAGTGGAAATGCATTTATTTTATTTAAATCACTAACAAGTTTTGAGTGAACTAAAACTGAAATCGTCAAAAGTTATCTATTTATAAGTAGCGCTTCGAGCGATGCTTTCATATGAACGTGGCTGAACTCGCACTACAGACTGCTCTCCTCTATGTGTCGCTCAACTGAGAAATTTGTTTTCACTTTTCAATTACTAATCATATTTAAGTTGATTAGAATTTTACTACAAATTTGTTATTAAGTTATGGTATACTAAGCATTGATATACTTGTTGTGCACTTTGATTTTAATTACAATTGATTTGCAAACGAAGTGCACAGAAATGGTGAACAGTTTTATGATTGACTGCCATACAAACCATAAACAGAAATGTATATTTCACTGCGCTTTGACTGTGTCTGCACTGTGTTTACGAGAGAGTTGTCTCACATTCACCGTATTATATGACCGAACAAATAATAACTGACATGATTTGATGATTTGATTGCGGTCTGCGATGTTCACCATTGTTATAGTGATTATGTCGCGCATTAGTAACTCATTTGTTTGATAGCTATGTTTGCCGACGTGTGCCCAATGTTTAGCTAATTGTTGCTGTGATTTGCGCTGATTTGCAATCGTTAGTAATCATTGTTAGCATTAATTAACAATTAACTAACTTATTGTTGACTATTACTAACTGTCGTGATATATATCGAGAATGTCTTCGAGTCCTTCGCGTCGCAGATCTCGAAACAGCGAAAACAATAGAACTAATGAGTCGAATCGAAATTCAGTGCACGTGTCGGACGACTCCGAGTTCAACACTCGAGGACACGGACCGCCGAAGATCGAGGGCATGGTTTCGCTCAAAGTGGACAACATTACGCAACGGACGGGCGTCAATCTGCTGAAGAAAGTGTTCGGCAAGTTCGGCGATTTGGGCGACATTTACGTTCCCCGATATCCGGACACGTTTGCGAGTCGAGGCTTTGCTTTCGTCCGCTATTACCGGAAACGGGACGCCGAGGACGCGATGCACGCCATGAACGGGGAGCGACTCGACGGCAGGATTCTTAGCATTCAAATGGCTCGCTATGCGAGACCGTCGCCCAGCAAACTGTCGGATAAGCATCTCTCATCGAAACGCACTCATTATCACTCTGACTCTCGAAGGAATGGTGTTATTCGATATCGAAGAGCTTCGTATAACGAGAGATCGTTTTCGAGGAGAAAGCGGTCGCGATCGCGATCACGGTTTGTAGTCATTGCCTAAAAGATAACTATTTCTCACTCTTTAATCATTCAACGCAGTGACAGAAAAAAATACAGCGCAAGACAGGGACGAAGCCGTAGTCGAAGCAGGAGTAAAGGCAGATCTGCCAAACGAAGAACGCGCTACAGGTCTAGAAGTAAAAGTAAAACTCGAAGTCGAACTCGATCTCGATCGCGGAGTCGAAGTCGAAGTCGAAGTCGAAGTCGAAGTCTGACACGAACTCGGAGTCGTAGTCGAAATCGCAGCCAAAGTAGTTCTAAAAGTGCATCACTTGAAAGAAAGAAAAACGAAGATTTCAGTGACAAAGGATCTAATATTGAAGAGCAGAGTGAGCGTCATTTGCCTAACGATAAGAAAGATGAAAATGCAGAAAAATTGCTTTCTGATAGCAGGCATAGAAACAGTAGAAGCAAAAGCAAGAGTAAAAGCAGGAGCAGAAGTAAAAGCAGAAGTAAAAGCAGAAGTAGAAGCAAAAGCAGAAGCAAAAGCCATTCAAGTAGTCGGTAGAGTTAACATAAAATCATACATGTTAAGCAATTTATTGAATTTAGATTGAATTATGAAAATCATAGACCTATCAATTTAGCCATTTATAATGCGATTTTATTTTCCGTTGTTTCTTAAAGTGCATAAAATTTACAAATGAGTAATTAGTGTAATTAATTATACGTTTCATTGTTTTATCCTATTTCATCACGAATTTTTTGGTGTAATTCTTTCTAATATAATCAAAGGAAAGATTATATGTCTATGATTTAATGTTTAAATAACAAAATTGGATTTCTATTTAAAGTTGTCTTATGTTTTCTTTTTCTTTTTAAAAAGCTCCAAATTATTTAATAAAAAATAAAATATCTTATAAATTTTAAGATATATTTTGCGAAAATAAAAATATATTTTCGATCCTTAAAATATATCCTCTCTTAACGATATATATATATATCATAAAAACTATATTATACTTTGTTCTAAATTATTAATGTTTTGTTTTATGATTTATAAAATGAATTTGATTTTTTATTTTAAAGACAAAATTATAAATATTATAAAAAATGAAAGCATTTTACTTGAATAAAATATGGTTTAATTCTTTAATGTAAACAAATAAAAAATACGTTATTAAATAAATAAAGATTGATTTAAAATGTTAACAGTGACTGTTATAATAATTTTTAAAATTATTTAAAGTGTTTACGAGTTTTTCTTTACATTATTGGAACACAGTTCAGGTCAACTTTAGTAAAATTGGCCCAAAGTTCGTGGGCTTTAAATTTTAAACTGAATGCTCAGATCGTCGAAATCTAAGTGACTTCACTGACGAGTGACTTCAGCTGTAAATTAAAATGTGAGCGCACGGCATAATAAATTTTGGTCATACTTTTAGTTTAAATAAGATCACAACGTGTTCAATCAAGCGATAACTTTAGCGATTGTAAAAATGAAGACGAGTTAATGAATTGATACAGAATAACAAAATATAAACTAAATACAAACTAAATTAACTGAGTTTAATCTTGAAATATGTGTTTATGTGCTGCTACTACTTGTAGAGCTCGTTATAGTAGTAGAATATGTGCCCTCCAGTTAAAGCTATACGATTTTTAAAATTTTAAAAATTTAAAATCTCCCCACTGGCAGGGTTTAGGTCACATATCTCCCTAAGGGTGGGGTCATTCGAAAGGTTTAGTCGAGACGAAGAGTTTTATACCCCTTTGAGGGTATATGACCCTCGGGTATCCCATAAATGAAGAAAATGTAAAAATAGAAAATTCGACATAACTGCCGAACCGAATAGTAACGTCGAAGTGACACCGATAGACTCTCCTTAACACGGGGGACCTAAAAATAACCATAAATGATTTACGATCGGTGCTCTACTTGACACCCGTACCGTTATGTTTACTTTTATTATTTCAATTGAATTTAATTCGCCACAAATGGCTCGGGTCTTAATACCTGTGAAGTGAATTTTCTTATTGGCATATATTGTCTATAAGCTGAAAACGAGTCGAAAAACATCCTTAATTTGAATTTAACAAAATTCACTATTTTTAGAAATGCAGTATATATTCGATTATAGCAACTCAGCGGTGTTCTGGAAAAGTTGGTATATAATCGAATTTCACTGTAATCGAAAACAATAAAATTTTAAATAAATATTTTAATTTAAGTTAATTTTAATTTAATATATACTGTATTCATGTTTTCATCATTTTTACCGAACTTTAGAACTTTTAAAAATAAATTTGTGATTTACCAGTTTTGGCCATCGTTTTGACATTTTATATTTAGGTTTTTATCCAAATTACAAGATTAATTAATTAAATATAAAAAAAGATTGAAAGCATTGGTCTATATTAAGTCCAAACTTAATTTATTCGTTGAAATAGAATCAAAAGTTAACTTTTTTTTGGTAAAATAAATAATTTTAGTATCAATTTTGAGTTAAATTTATTCATTCAAGAATTCATTTTGGATACGATAATGGATTACTGTTCACGTTTACGGTTAGACGATATCTAACACAAGAGATGACAACTATTATATGAATTTAAAGCCAAATAAAGCAAAACAATCGAAATGTAATGATCAACACTTGAAAATAATTCATGTTTCAAAAAACAAACAGTGATTAACAGTGAAGAATAGCAATTCGTAATAGCATTGATTCAATTCATTTAATACACTAATCATTTCTGTCAAATGTTTTTTATATTACATATGGAATAAATAAATATTTTTAAATAACAATTATTAATATAAAGAATTGATCAGATAATTGAGATTTAAAATTCATTCAAATCAAGCGAAAGAGGTTTCGAAATAACTGAGTTGTCATCAGTTGTACCACTCTTTCCGTAAACTTTGTTTACCCCAAAACCAAGCGAGTGGTGATTCGATACTAATGTTAAGAATTGCCTGTAATTTGGCGAAACTCGAAAAATGGTGAACCGCTTCAACGTTAGCACACGAGTGGAGTGCGTGACTCGCGTTATAGATGTGCGACGCTTTATCGACTCAACGCTTTGTTTATGTTGGCTGTGAACGATAAAATGGTGACTCACTTTGGTTCGATGTGCTGCGAGTTGGGCAGAGTGTGGCGCTCGGAGGGGGTCAGCGCTGAGCGGCGGGTCTGACGCTCACGAGTGGAGCGCAGTGAAGGACACTCGCGGTCATGGAATCACGAGGTATGACTGCATCGATGACGAGCTCTGCTCTGATGCTGTGCTGCGCGTGTTTTACGTGTTGAACGTGTTTGGCTTTTGAGAACACCTTTCTCTCGAATCGCACGTCTATTGTTGTCTCGTAATTGTTGTCCGATGCGTTCGTATTTGAATGACTGATTTGATTTTCTAATCTAAATAAGTCCAACTCGTGCTGTGTTTGCGCTGAGTTTGCTTTGGTTTGATTGACTCGATTCACGCAATTCCAGTCAACTATAGTTGAGTGCATTTTGAAGGTCACGGTTTTGTGTGACACTAAGCTTGAGTTGCATTTATTTGGCCGAAAGAATCGTATTTTAGTAGACAGTCGTTAATATTTAGTAGTTATTTAAATATTTGGTAATCTAATCGCGATTTGATGTGTTTTGATGACGTATGTTATAAACTGAATTATGTTTAATGATGTTTAGGTGCGTTTGTTGGCGATGTTTATGCGAATAGGAGTTACGATAATCATGTTTTGGTAAGTCTTGACACTATTATGAGAGCAGTCTTTATTTGAAACAATAGAACCACATTTGTATACAGACTTTGATTACAACTTTTCTATTTCATTATATGTCGCTTACGTGACTCTCGTTTCGCTACGCTTTATTAATATTTGTATAAATAAAATAATACATTAATGTCTTAATTGAGATAATAGTTGTAGAAAGTGATGAAATGTTGTAACTGTTGCTGTACTGTAGAATTCGCACACTCGTCACGCATTGCCAAACAATTACATAGCATATCAACAACAAGAGGCCGCGACCACCACATACTCGCCAGTCGGCCATTCGGTCGGCCATACAGTGAGTCATCCGCCGAATAGCAATCCTCACTCGCATTACAACAACAACAGTCCGCAAAATCAGTCGCGAACTCATTTGCATTCAGTTTCTCAATACAACTCATCCCAATCTTATGGCTCATCAGTGAACCATTACAGTGATATGTACACATGTGGCACATCGCGCAATGTATATGCAGCTAATATTCCATCGCGAGCAGCAATTAATTCATCAAATGTAAAGTATTGGAGTGCAGAGCAACAGATGTCACAAAACTCGCACAATTACAATCACGATCAGGGCATACCTCAGGGCATACCTCCGCCACCGCTGGTGTCGCGCACGCAAGCAATCAGTTCGCCGACATTGCGTTCGCCTCAATGTAATTCAAACAATTACGCCACTGTCAGCGGTCATCATTCCTCTCCGTCTCCGCAGGGATGGTCACCAAATGTGATGCACTCGCCGAGCACTACCCCATCGCCACTTCCAGCACCACTTCCACCCTCAAACACACGATCGCCGAGTCATGTCTCACAACAATCGCAACAATTTTCACCCTCTCATACAGGGATGAGCGACTCTTCCCATCATTCAATGCAAAAATCACAAGTTAGTGTTGGCTATACAAATCAAAACAGCACGTCTAGTCAAGCAAACTGTTCCAATCCATTGCAATCTCTACAGAAAATGGTTATGATTGATGCAGAAAACTCTGACATTCGTAATAGTTATGAAAGTATTTCGGCATCAAGTGTCCAAAACAACGGAACTGTTCAATCAATGACTCCAAATATGATACAAAGGACGTATAACACAGACCAAAGTGTTAATAACGATCCCGAAAGTCCATATCCTACTTATTATAATTTAGATCAAAATAGGTTATGCACACCACCGCGTCCGAGTCCCAACCCGTCATCAGTGGCTAATCCATCGTTTGCAAACATTCCGAACGCACAAACAGATGCGTTTCAAAATGATGGTCTAGTTTTTGAAAGTGTAAATGAGCTTAAAAAGGATGATAGCAATACTGCTACCAATAATAGTGAAACGCTAGAAAATAAAACGATTGATCTCATATCTTCATTTGAGTGCAACTCCGATATTGTCGAATCTAAAGGAAAACAGGCGTCTGAAGCGCTGCAAAATGCTGACGAACGCGATAATGTCGTAAATGGAGAGAACAAAAATGACGATTCCAGTACTATTGACTCTTCGGCGTCGAAAAAGGACGTTCTAATAGCAAATCAAACAGATATCAATCAAGAACAGAGAATTCCATCATTATGTAAGAGAACCACTTCCAGAGATTCACTGCAATCATCTGATTCTGAAACAACTCATTCGTACTCCGATTCGCGCGCCACTCACTGGTCATCCGTCGCTCAGATGGATAAGCCCGAGTATTTTAACAATCAAGTGAAATCAAATAAAAACGTTTGGTGGCCGAGCAATAATTTGCCGCAATCGACACAAGCTCTGCCAGTTCAACAAACACCAAATTTGTCTGCAATCAGTGCTGGCATACCTTCGTATGCGAGTATGTCCGAGTGTGGTCCACATCCAAATTCATCTCCGATGACTTATCACTCATCAGTATTGCCAAGTAGTTCTTGGACTCCATCTTCTAGTTCTGCGCCGTCTATTACATTACCATCTAATAAGCATTTTGCTTCTCCAAAAAGTCCAAAAGATAAGAAAAAGCGTGGCCGACCTTTTGGTAGTAAGAATCGTAGAAGAGATAGCGAAGACACTGGAAGCGAAACAACTACCTCTGATACTCGAAGTCCATTCAAAAAAAGAAAGAAGGCTGCACTCACTGAGGAGAGGGGAATGAACACAACAGTTAGTATTGATGCGCACGGCGTCGACGAATTGGCTGCTGTCAACCAAATCAAAAATGTTTCGTCCTCTTTAAAGAGGAAAAAGCTAAGAATTAATGGTCCCTTCATTAGAATTGAAAAAGGAAAACAGAAGAAAACCGAATACTCTATTGTTAATGCAAGTCATAAGACCGAAGACGAAAAAGATGTGAAGGGAAAATCGCATTCTTCCGGTATTGAACCGAATAGACCTATTAGAAGGTCGTCTATAATTGGCGTTTCAAAAAAAGTTGTCAGCACTTTGTCACCCCTTTACGATTTAAACACTAGAGATAAAAGTTGGGTTTGTTCGCTCTGCCAGAAAGGGCCACATTTTAAAGGTTTGGGTGACTTATTTGGGCCATATTATGTCCAAATGGATGAAAAAGATAAGCCATCGAATCAGAGTCAAACCGATTCTATTGATGAAACCATTAACGCTGTTATTGCTAGTGAATCGAACGAAAAAAAGCTTAGAAATAGTGCAGAGAAAAGAAAAAAATCTGATAATTCAGATGAAGGAGCAAATAAAAAGCAAAAGCAATCATTGCGATCACCCAATGCCACAAATCCTGCTAATATATCGAATAGCGACTCAACTCATTCACATTCCCAGAGCTTACAGAAAGAAGTATGGGTTCACGAGGACTGTATAGTTTGGTCGAGTGGTGTCTATCTTGTTGGACATAGAGTCCGCAATCTGGAAGAAATTTTTTCAGATTCAAATGAAAGCGTAAGTTTGAATAAAAACTTTTTGTTCTTTAATAATAATAATTATCAGCTCAAAGCAATGAATTACGTGACGCGTTGTGATCATTTTAAAATTCATATTAAGTTTTACAAATTGATTAAAATGATTTTAATATTCGTAAACTTCATTTTGTTAAATAACTTTTACTCATTAAATTATTTTGATCATTAAAACATAATCGACAATTTTTATATTAATAGTAAATTAGATATTATTTTATTGATATAAACTCAATATATTAATCAAATTTTAATTTTGTTTTAAATTTAATTTAAATTAACATGAAATTAACATTTTTAGTTGTTATAAATATTCATTATTCCTGCATATTTTAATTTACTCATTTTGTTATTATTATTATGCTATTAAGCATTACTATTATTGCTCTACTATTTTATAATTTTATGCAATTGTGTTAATGTGATCATTAATTACATAGATTTGTACAAAATGTAAGCTCTCTGGTGCGACATTAGGCTGTTTGCAAAAAAGTTGCAATACATCTCAATTTCATTATCTTTGTGCGAAAGAAAAGGGTATGAATTGCGAAATAGATTTATGCATTATAAATAATAATGTTGTAATCTTATAAGGTTGCGATATGGATGAAGAAAATTTTTCATTATATTGTCCAAAGCACAAAGTAAGTGGAAATTATTGCTCAAAGTCTATAATTTATTTTTTAAAAACGTAATTTTTTTATTTAGAAAAAAGCAAAAGACTTATCGAAATGCAATTCTGACGAACCATCCATTTCATAATAAACAATTATACCTTTCTAATAACTTATATGTAATAAGTTAATTAACTTTTGATGTATAAAATAGTTTGGACAGACATGATAGGTGTTGTCATTTGTAAAATGATTATTTTAATGTATACTGTATATTCTACTTACTTCTGTACTAAATGTCTGCATTTCTTGTGTGCCAACAGTACAGACACTGTGTGTGTAAATAATTTTAACAATATATTTGAAAATATTTAATTTATATCATATTAATTGATAAATCATAGCTTTTTTTACTGATAAAAACTAGTCGTAAAACTTGGTCGAAATAAAAATGTTTTAACTATTTTATCGTTTATTATATTAATTTAATCTGCGAACGAACTGATTATAGTTGAAATCAGCTCATTATAGTAGACATTCAGTTTTAAATTATAAATTATACATAAATTTATAAAATGGTCAAATTTAAGATAAGATACATCTGGCATATTATGTTTAATGCATATTTCTGCATCTATAGTAAATGCTGTGACATTCTTTGATAAAAGTTTGTAATCAAATCTATGAAAATAGCCTTTAAATGAGACAAAATATTGTTTTAAAAAAGTCTAATTGTACCCAACATTAATAATGATAACAGATTATTATTAACTGACACTAATTTGATTACACCTAACATTGAAGAAAAAATTCAAATGAAACTCAAAACTTATGGGAAACCCTATTATATAAGCACAGACAACTAAATATGATTTTAAAATTTAAACAATATTTAAAAAAAATTTAGATAAAGCAAAACAGAATTAAATTTAATACATTTTAACATTTGGTTTGTATTATTTTATGCAAATGAACCAAAAATTTAAAAATGTATAATAATAATTATTTGTTATATAAGTCTGGGTTGAAATTAGTGACTAATAATAAGTGACTAATGATTAATAATTAAGAATTACTCTCAATATTAGTCAGATTGCAAGAGACAAACAGATCGCACTTGAATTTCAAAACAATGTTAGCTTTTCTTTACGATTACTGGCAAACATTGCTATTCTGTTGAGCATATCTGACGCAGAAGTGATCGCTAGAGAGCGCTGTCATATGGTGTTTGTCATTCATTGTTAGCCCTCACTGATAGTGCGATGTCATCGAAAGCAATCGCTTCGCGCGCGTCGCGCGCCTCGAGTTCGTCGGCCAGCAGTTCGAGTTCGGGATCGTCGCGATCCAGTTCGACGTCGGGCTCATCGCATTCGAGCACATCTCGCTCGCGGTCGCGATCGCGCTCTCCGTCATCGAGTTCGACGTCGCGCTCGTCGTCACCGCGTCGGCGACGAGTGGGCGCGTCCGCAAACGTGAAACGAAGAAAGCCATCGCCGGCGCCGCGACCGACCAGAGTGCACATCGGAAGACTGACCCGAAACGTGAGCAAAGATCATGTGATGGAGATATTCAGCACATTCGGCGTCATTAAGACAGTGGACGTGCCGATGGATCGCACTCATCCGCATCTGACGCGTGGTTTCGCGTACATCGACTTCGAAAAGCCAGACGACGCCGAAAAGGCCATCAAATACATGGACGGCGGACAGGTTGACGGCCAGGAAATCAGCGCAACCGCTATATTGACTCCGAAGCCTCGAGTATTCTCTGGACCGCCGCCTATACGTCGCGGACCACCAAACTGGAGACGCGCGCCGTCGCCACCCATGAGAAGGCGCGGAAGGTATGCATGAATAACACGTTATGACACGCATGTTATTTAACATTTTATTCAACTTTTATATTACTCGACAATACCGTATGCAATACCATATTCACAATTTGATTGATTCGATGGCAATTGTGTGCAATGCCTTCTCAATAGCGGTGCACTTTTTCATTGAAATCAAGTTTGCTATGGTTTATCTTAAACACATTTATTTCTAATTTATTCAATTTTGAAATAATTATGACCATTAGAAGAATGTTGTGTTTGTTCAAATCAAGTCTTCAATAATGAACTTCTGATTCTTCACTTTCAAAATTATTATATCTGTAACTCCTGTTTGTTTATATAGTTTAAGTTTAGAGAAATTACCAATACTTAAGAGCTGTCATCTCATTTCGTATTACATAATTGTCACTGAACTGAAAATTAATTCAAAGTTAGATGCAATGCTATTGAGATATTATTGCAGCCCTTTTTCTGAAAATGACATAGTATTGCATGCAGTATTGCTATCAAATACGGTTTACATACAAAATAATCATAATTACGATCCACAATTCAGATCTCCTCCAAGATATCGCTCGCCTCGACGTCGAACTCGAAGCAGATCGCGTTCAAGATCTCCGACACGAAGAAGACGAGATTCGAGTTCGGGCTCATCGCGATAAATCATAAAGCTCTGATCACCAGTTGTCAGCGACAACCTCTCAATTATGAGCCTATTATGATAACAAAATGGTCATCCATTATACCGTAGAAAAACTTTTATTCAATTAATTTTACATTTATGTATGTATTAATAAACGAAACTTTGCCCATAAATCTCTAAAATGCCGGACACTATTATAAATGGAACATATAAGAGAACAATTTGATAAAAAATTAAAGTTCATCCTTTCTTGTGTCAGTTTTATCTTCTTTCTCTTCTTCCTCATCGATTTCCTATAATATAAGAGAGCACAATAAAAATGATGTAATCATAATGAAATGAATGGAAAGCGAAAAGCATGCAAATCGCAGACCTCCTCCTTAGGAGCGGCTCCGAGTTCACCTCCAGTTTCTAAAAATTGCGTTAATCCTTCTAAAGTTCGCTCCCCATTATAATCCACCACCTGATTAGTCATAAAAAGAATACAATTATTAAATTATACCTCATCAGGAGCTGCTCTTCCGTATTCTCCATTGGTTTCTAGAAATTTAGTTAAACCTTCTAACGTTCGTTCGCCGTTATATTCAACAATCTATACTTACAATTATTCAACTCAATCATAATAATTATAATAAATGTTAAATTATTACTAAAAGAAATAAATCGATTGTTCACCTCATTTGTGTCTTTTTTAAATAATTTAAGAGTCGGGAAGCTATTGATTTTGGTGTGTTCGAGTTCGTTGGCCGTGGCATCCATTTTAGCGATAACCACTGTCTCGCTGTCTTTAAATTTTTCGCCTAATTGCTCATAAATAGGTACTAATTGTTTACAGTGTCCACACCACGGCGCGTAAAATTCTACTAAAACATCTTTCGACTTATCCAACGCCACGTCATCGAAGTTTGTACTGACTAATGTTTTTACTGGAGTTTTATCCCAATCTTCGGGCAGATCTTGAGAAAGCAGATGTTGCTGTGGAGGAAAAAGAAAAGCCAGACTTAGTTAAACATATGAAAAATGCTTGCTAGTCATTACTTTGACTTTTCCACTTAACACGCCTTCGACAAACTTTCTTATAGACTCCTCATTGATCTCTTTGTCTTCGGGCTTGAATTTAGTCATTTCATCTTCCAATTTAATGAGTCTCATGGAAGGCGTTTCGTCTTTCTTCAAACCAAAGAACTCCATAATTCTTTCGTGATCTTCTTCGTCAGTATTTATTGTTACAAAAAGAACTCTATTTTTAAATTCTTTTGCAATTTTCTTAAAACCATCTATTATTCCGTCATAAGAAGCGCTTTTACGACTAGCAAATAATAAATTATGCGCTTTAATTTCACCGCCAAATATTTTTTGTGCAGTCTATAAATTAAGAAAAAAATTACCACTTGTAAAATAATAAAATTTCTGGTATTAATATAATGCAAAACATTGTATACACATTGTATATAATAGTTTAAATTATTATGTTTGTAAAAGTTTATAATTGGTAATACATATGTCAATCAATTGTCAATATATTAACTTTTTGAATTTGATGTTTATAAGCAATATATGCAAACTATTCTCATTAAAAACTAATATAAAAAATTAATTAATGTTAAACTGTCCTAAACCTATTTGGATGTGTTCTAAGCTGTAAGCTGTAAGCTGTCAATCTTACAACAATAAAGCTACTCGAGAACATAAATTGTACATAAATTGCCAATACATAAATAAATTTCATTTAACTTAAGTTTTTTTTTCAATGTTATCAGAAAAATTTATCAGCGGTATTATTTTTAAAAAACAAAGATTTATATCAAAACAAAAATGATTTAGTTTACAATATATTCATATAAAGTTCAGAAATTCATCCATAAATTTTAAGCTAAATGGTCATCTTTTTAGTTTGTCATTTCTTTATATTCTAAAGTGTGAAGAATTAAAAATTTAAACCGTGATATATCAGCAAAAGATAGAAAAGTTAGTCTGAAAACAATTCTGGCAAACAGTCTGTATTACAAAAGTAAATACACGACGTATTCGTGTTTTTCGGTGTATTCTTAATTATTTTTAATAATAACAAAACATTATTTAATACAAACCTCATGACTGAATTCCACCACAAGTGGAAGACTGTTAGATCCGATGAATTTCTTTAAATTAGAAGCGGTTAACTCGTCTTCGAGTTCGTTTCGCAGTTCATCAAACTTTTTGAAGAGCACAACGCCTTCTTTAGACACTTGTAAGGCATCGAAAACGGTTTGATCGGAAGCGATACCAAACAGTTGTTCGTCGTTTTCTGCCGCCACTTCCAGAAACGCTTTCGCGTCAGAGCTCTCCCTATCCTTAAAGAAACCGACGACAACCACGTCAGCGCTGTCCCGAAAGCCGGTCGCGTCCTCAGCGCTGCTCAGCTCCACAGCCGGCGGTCCGGTCTTCTTCTTCAACCACTTCACCAGATCGTCGGCAGTCCGTCCGCCGCCGTACTCAACAGCTTTTCCGTTTCGGAAAAATTTGAGCGTCGGGTAACCGCGAACCTCGTACTTCTCGGCCAATTCGGTCTCTTCGGTGGCGTCCACTTTGGCCAACAGGATGGCGGACTGTTCGTCGGCCAACTGCGTGGCGGCCTTCGCGTACTCGGGCGCCAACGCCTTGCAGTGTCCACACCACGGGGCGTCTGGCATGTCATGCGATGCGCGTTATGTAAACAACACTTTCAACACGTCTGGCAATACTCACAAAATTCGACCAAAACATGGTTATTGCTGTTCACGACATCATCGAAATTGTTGACATTCAAGACGAGCACATTCTCCTCTCTCTTCACGTCATCGGCCAAACAAAGGGCGCAAAACAGTGCGATCACAAGCAAGTGATTTATCATTTTAGTGGAGACTGATTTCATTATCGCGAACGCAGTGAACGCTATGCCAACACAATAACCGGCGCTCTCTCTCTCGTCAAAGGCTCGTCAGAGGCATCCGAAGCGCACGAATCGTAAACAGGCAAACGTGGCAGCAGTTCGTCACTCACTCTCTCTCTATAGAAAAAGTTAAACACTCCTCAACTCAATCGTGTTTCAGTCTTATTGGCTCTCTATTCAGCTCTTTATCGCTTAATACTACGTTTTTTAATTGCAAAAGAAAACTAAACAATTCAACACCTCTTTTGGTGAAAACCTTTCCGCACAACTAAGGAAAGAAACGCGAGTGACGAACCAAATCAAGTGATGTCATTCAAATAAATGCTGTCACAAACTTAGCTAAATATCTAATCACAAATAATTTATATATTATGAAAACTTTTTAAATTAAAGTTTCAAAATAATGCACAAAATTTTTTTAAAAATATTTGCTTAGAGGTGTAAATCATTTCATTTCGTTCGCTGAATTAATTTCATTAATAAATTAATATAACTAATTTTAAATAATTTGTGACTACAACTGAATAATAACTACAAATACATTGGCATTTACTTTATAAATTAGAAGACGTTTATTATAAAGGTTTGTTAATTATAAGAGAGTTGATTATAAGGGATTGTTTTTAACATTATTGTGTATATTAAAACTTTGGTTAATCTGGGATATCAGTGACTTCCCTAAAGGTAACCTAAATTTAACAAAAATAACATCAATTTAATGCAATTTAAGATCATAAGTACAATAAGAATCATTGAAATGTAAAATTTAACACATGCATTAATAAATGATAAAAATAAATCAAATTGTATTACAAATGGGTTTACGCGTAAAGTAAGAGTAATTGAGATGTATTGTTATACACCTAGACCTCGATTCTGGCATCTTCGCGGTACCATAAAAATTAAGTGCCAGAATAGAGATCTGCTAAAATCGAGATTGAAAATAATTCACAAAATATGATAACTTACG
>JAQIYA010000265.1:0-23924 GCA_034699355.1 Microtritia minima | reverse complement strand
TATCAAATGTACAAAGAATTCAAAATTCTTGCCTCACTTTAAACTGTTTGCCTGTTGCGGCTCTTTTAAAGCTCTCCCTTTCAACTGCACTCCAATGAGTTTGAGTTGCAGTTTGCGTCTTGAGTTTTGCAAATAAAAACCGTTCACTTAATAAAGTTTATATGCATACTGTTTTAAAAATTGAAAACATTTCTTATCAACATTTAGTATCACCTATTTATGATACTTTTCACTCAAAAAGTTTATCCACAATGCCTTATATCGGTAATTATGTTTTCTTTCCAGCGATGATTTTCTGTGTATACGTTCATAATTAAACAAATTACTAATCAAAATAAATAATAAATACTAATGCAATAGTTATTCTAATTTGTGATTTTCTGCTTTGTCTATACGTAGAAACACCATATAAGGGCGCGTGGGGTTCAGCATCGCCTTCGCCATCGCAAGGTATAGTCGGCATGTCGTGCTTTCATAGGCTTTTCATTAAATAATCATATTTACTGCCACTAACTTTTCCCAGCGCTTAGGATTGCGGGCTTTCTTCATACTTTTAGGGGACATTATTTTTGAGGCGTTTTAAATTAAATCAAATCAAAAATTAAATAGTAAATCGATTTATTGAATGAATGAACCTATTATGAAGTTCATTAATTATATTTTAAAAAACAGTTATATTTTTAAATATTTATATAATAAAATTATTTTTAAATGAATATCATTTATTTGATTATTTTTATTTTTCAATTTTACATCAAAATTTCTAAAATAATATTCATATCGATTACATCTTGAATTAAATATTTGAAGCAAATAAAAAAACTACGACAAAAAATATGATCTAAATTGATAAGATTCAGAGCAATAAACATTTAGTTTTACAGCTTTGGTTTGAAACTCGAGTCTAAAGACAATAATTATAACTCTGTCTGCATATTTGGCTTTATATGCACGTTCTCGTGAAATACAATCTCATGTATATATGAAAATAAATTATATATAATAACTGTTAGGAAAATAAACCATAATGTTGTGAGTTATTATAGAGTTTTAACAAAAAAAATTTAAGATTTAAATGCTTTTAAAAGTTTGTCATGAATTTTTATTGCGATGTGGAAAATGACATTTTTAACATAAATGCTTTTCTAACGCTTTGTTTTATTGAACCAAAGACAGTATAGCACGACCACAATTAAAACATTATAAACTATCAAATATAGTCTCATGTACACTGACATTATAAACATTATAAACATTCACTGACTCATAATTAATTATTAAAGTCTTTGTTTTTATTTATAGTTTTGACAAAATCTAGTAATAATTGATAAGCGATAGAAGCAGTTTTCTATTTTAAGAACAATAATCAGAATCAATCCTCAGAGGTGTTGGTTTGGGTGATAAGAAGTTTGCGCTCAATAGTGATTTGTGTTTACACTATAAGTACTGTCATAAGTTTTACATGCATGCACAGTGATATAAGAAAGGAACCACTTGTGAATTGATGTGTTGTCTCAATTAAGTTATTTTACTTGATTTTCAACGCATTATGACCATAGCCTAAATACGACATCAGCATTGTTGGCACATGATTGGAAAATTTTAAACTAACTTAATGCTAACTTAATACCACACCATAAACTTTACTGTGGGGTGTGTGTGGTGTGCTCTGCTCTTTGATTATCGCAAATATTTTTGCTTATTTACCTAAATATGGTTTAATTATCATATATGTTGGTGTTATGAGTATTTCAGCGAATAATGACTACTATCCAACTCTTTAAATTGATTTGAATCTAATTGATGCTCTGTTGCAATCATTTTGCAGTTACACTAGTTTGCAATCTAAAATGTCTTATGACTTTTTTATGCTATCAGTTTCCATATTAAAAGTACATTTTTCGTTCCCAATGATAATCAATTATTGACAAATTATTGTTTTGACTATTTTCGAGTGTCACTCATTTCATCTTTTATGTCTGTCTATTATTTAAAAAGCATATTACGTATACATTAGCGGTTTATAACCTTTTCAAGAGTTTTATTGCAAAACACCAACGGGTGCATCAAATTTGAAATGTCGCACACCTATTGAATTATTTGAAATATAGATAATAAATGCTAGAATAACAAGAAAAAATTTCCATTTCTAATGTTAAATTAATCTTTTTATCATTTAAATAAATGTATTAATATCTTATGCAAATATTTTTCAATTCGTGTACACAATTCATTTCTCATCGTTTATTTATTTATTTATTAAATTATTTAAATTGCAAGAAATGTTCGCATTTGTTGATACAATATGTTCGTCTCGTTCATAACAGATCCAAATGGCGATATTTCCCTATCGGGACACGTGAACGGACAGAGCGGCCAGAGTTCGCCTCCAAACAGCTTAACACAATTATGCGCAATATGTGGTGATAGAGCCACAGGAAAACATTACGGAGCGTTTAGCTGTGACGGATGCAAAGTATAGTCATTAACTCTCTTTTCTCGCCTATACATTATAGATTTCAATTTTCATAATTTTTTCACCTCTTTTCAATTCATTGAATAGGGATTTTTTCGCAGAAGTGTCCGAAAGAACCATCAGTACACGTGTCGATTTAACAGAAACTGTGTTATAGATAAAGATAAGCGAAATCAATGCCGTTATTGTCGACTGAAAAAATGCTTCAGAGCGGGCATGAAGAAGGAAGCGGTTCAGAACGAAAGAGATAGGATTACATGTCGAAGACCCAGTTATGATGACTCGATTAACAATTGCGGAACTTCTTTACCGGCTTTACTTCACGCTGAGATGTACTCACGACAAGTTCGTATTAAGGCTAGATATATAAACACGTTTTCCATTTTTTTTCTCGTTTTGCGTGAAATTCAATTATTAGTAAATAATTCAAAAATTTATATCAATATAGATCGGACCACAACCGGTTGAAAATAATTTTTCGTCCAAAAAGATAGCGAACATCGCCGATGTTTGCGACTCAATGAAACAGCAATTACTTATTTTGGTGGAGTGGGCCAAATGTATTCCAGCGTTCGTCGAGCTAAACATCGACGATCAGGTGGCACTTCTTCGCGCCCACGCAGGCGAGCATTTATTATTAGGACTCTCAAGAAGATCAGTTAGTCTCAAAGACATTTTGCTTCTTGGAAACGACTTTATTATACCGCGTCACACGCCAGACCAAGATATAAGTAGAGTCGGTAATAGGATATTAGACGAAATTGTTGCTGTCATGCGAGACGTTCGCATGGATGACACGGAATTCTCTTGTCTTAAAGCCATTGTCTTTTTCGATCCAAGTAAGCGTTTCTATTTAATGTTCTTCAATATACAAATTTGAATTTGTTTACAATAGCAGCCAAAGGATTGAGCGAACCTAATCGTGTTAAGACTCTCAGACATCAAGTACAAACGTGTCTCGAAGACTACATCAATGATCGCCAGTATGACTCGAGGGGTAGATTTGGCGAAATTTTGCTGCTTCTGCCGCCACTCCAGAGCATTACCTGGCAGTTAATTGAACAAATTCAAACTGCAAAGCTTTTGGGCACAGCAAAGATTGACAGCTTAATACAAGAGATGTTACTCGGATGCACATCTGTAAATACTGCTCCACCAGTTCAGCAATGGTCCAGAAATCAACAGTTATGGCAAGGATCGTATCCAAGTAAGCAATCGAATAACGACACATTTATATAGTTAATTAATGGGTATCAATACAATAGGGTCAACCTTTCCAGATAATTCCAGTAACGGACAAACTGGATCTATGAATGGAAATCATTCCTCTCCGAGCCAACAACAGTCCACAGTATCGCAAGCAATAAATATTCACAGAGTTGTTAACATAAATAACTTAAACGTAGCAAATGGCAGCGCTTGTTCTCATAATTCACTTACAAATGGTCATCAAACTGATATTATAACGAATGGTCACAATCCCGACGCCTCAGATCTTTCACAACCCAGCAATTCATACAAAATAACGCAAAATTCTTTATCGTTTAAACGCGAAGCTATTGATTCTGATGTAAACCAGTATTAAGACGAATACTACGATAATATGCATAATATGCTACAATATTAGAGCTTTATTTTTCGCATATTTCGAGACTTAATGAAAAATGATTTGCTCATATTATGTAACATTATTATTAATTTACATGAAATCAATTTAAATGAGCCCTTGTCTGTATCTAATGTATCATTTTTATAGTTTCTCGTTTGTGCTAACTGTTGAAATTGTACTTCGATTATAATTTGTTTTAACTTAAAAATTTCTTATTGTATTCAGTAATTCTATAACATTTAATATTAGTACTCAGAATAGTGATAAAAATTTTGAAATCATTTAAGGCTCTGACTGATAAGGGCTCAACAATTGCGATATTTCGCTATTGTGGCGCATATGAAACTTGATTTTTGAATCCTGTAATCATGAGTTTGAGATATTTAATCTATTAGAGCTTCTATTAAGATGTAAATTAATCCATTTTTAAAACTAATGTCTCCTTTCATTCCGTTTTTTAGTTTTATATTTAGTCGAAGCATTTTACAGAATTGTCATTAAAAGCAAAACATTGTTATTTTTGTACGCTTATAATTATAGAAAATCTATTAATAATATTTTAAAATTAAGACAGAGTTTTATAT
Organism: Microtritia minima; assembly: GCA_034699355.1. Lineage (NCBI taxonomy): Eukaryota > Metazoa > Arthropoda > Arachnida > Sarcoptiformes > Euphthiracaridae > Microtritia > Microtritia minima. Next base: position 19,255 of record JAQIYA010000265.1, on the reverse strand, counting down.
TAAATTACTATTATGTGAAGAAAAATATTTTCAAAACGATTTAAAAATTGTAACAAAAATATTCAGTAATAACCATATTTAACTTAAAAATCGAAATGTAAATTAAAATAACTGTAACTTATTCTGAATTTATTTTAAATTTAATTATAGACAGCATAACTAAATAGAAAATTATAACTATAAAAATCAAATCAATTGATTCATTCGTCACAATAAAAAATTATTAAATTATTCATTATTCAGAATAGGTTTTAAACAAGTTTTGTAAACTAAATAATATTTAATAATAATTTTAATTATAATAATTAGAGATATTAATTAATAAGTTATATAATAATCGCAGTGCATAAAAGATGTAAGCGGTCCTTGAATTCATGTGCCATAAAACCATGTTTATTCAAATTTTTTCTTTTTGATATATTTTGCTCAATCAATGTCACATTAAATAATTATGTTATACAGTTTGGGTTCTTTAATGTATAATGTAATTTGATTTGTAATAAAAGATTTCACCATTTCTAAATTCTAAATGATAGTGTTTATTCATATTTTTATAACTTTATTATATTTTTTAATTTTTATATAAGTTTTAATAAAAATTCATATAAAATTATAAAAATATTAAATGTAAAATAAAATATTACAGCTTGTTGTTAAATATCTCTATAGATATGTGGTAATTAAACCAAAAATAGCATTTTTGATTAAATTCTGATTATGCATAAGCAATACTGTATTTTTGCAAACTAGTCTGATAACACATAAGTTTAATGAAAAAAATTTATCAAATACTTGTCGATTTTTTGTCTGCATTATGTTAACATTTAATATATTTCGAGTGTTGAAATGCTAGGCCTATTTCATTTTTAAATTGGCCATCAGTTTTGTATAAATATTGAATTGCGTAAATATTGTATTGAACTAAATTGAAAAATTATATTGAAAAAGACAAATTATAAAATTTAAAAAGAACATAATTAAATTAATACAATACAATTAAATCTGTTTAATTATACATACATGGGACTGAAAAATTCAGTTTGAAATAAAAAGTTTCCAAATTTTGATTCCATTACAGTTCAATTATTTTGAGTAAGACTCCATTTCTGTAAAAAAAAAATTATAGTTTCATTACAGTTATTAAAAATTTTACGGCTTATTTTTAATATATATTTTATAATTATATTTTGCTCGAATATTCTAATATTTATCCTAATATTGCAAATGTGCATATAAAGATTAGCCGCGGGTAATGCACCCAATAGAGCATTACACGAAACTCAATTTGATTGTGAACGTAATTTTATTAAGAGTGGCATAATGTAAGAATCAAGAAGATGGTTGTTATCTGAAAGTGGTCACTACTCATGTCTTTTCTCAGTCGGAGGGAGTAGTGGTATAACATTAAAACTAAATAACTTGAAAAAACTTCTCTTAATAATCAAATAATGAAATTTGATTGTGATTTTTATAGATTTTAATGCAAAAGTAAATAAATTATACAAATTTATAACATATTAAGCAATATTTATTTTTGATTACTTCAAAGACAAGATTTATCTTTATATTTATCTTTTAAAATTCATTATGAAATGTGAAATTATAAAGAAAATTAATGGTAAAATGTGAGTGCAATTTTCATAATGTTAATCAAACAGTGGTTTATTTAAATGTTGATACTATGCAATCACTGCTTCTCTTCATTCTCTCAATCTCTGCAACAATACTCCTCTAACTCTAATCTATACACTCGACACTACTCGACACTACTTATCGATTCATAGTCGTCACCTAAAACTGCAAACGATTGTCAAACTTAAATCACATCATTCATACTATTTTGTTGGCAACACGTAATTGATGGTCGAGTTGTTGTTATGCTTTGAAGTTTAAATGCATTGAGACATGAATGTGGCCAACGATGACAAACACGACAAACACACCGACAAAGAGGTGCACACCGTTAACACCGTTGACCGGACCGCTAAGCCGACGCCCGACATGAGTGACGTGGAGAGCACTTTGTGCGACGAGTTGGTGCGCGAAGTGCTGCAGTCGGGCGTTGAGCTGCGCTCGTACTCGCGACACGTGGAGCGCGAACTGTGCGACATCGAGAACGCGTCGATCGGCGATTACATCGAGCAGAGCGAACACATCGCGTCCCTTCACTCGCAGATCACGGCCAGCGATCAGATCCTCGAACGACTCGAGGGAATGCTGTGTGCCTTTCAGGCAGACTTGGGTAACATCTGTCGCGAAATCCTGTCCCTTCAGGAGCAGTCGGTGTCGCTGAACGTGCGCCTCAACAACAAACAGGCGGTTCGCTCCGAATTGAGTCAATTCGTGGACGACATGATCGTCGCCGAAGCGCTGATCGCGCACGTGGTCGACACTCCCGCCACCGAAAAGGAGTTTCTCGAACAGCTCTATATTCTCGACCACAAGATATCGTTCGTTAGGGAGCAGTCGTTTCGACGCGCGAAGTCGTGCGACGATGTTATGGAGATATTGAGTAATTTGAAAGTGAAGGCCATCACGAAAATACGCGAATACATACTGAAGAAAATCCATTCCTGTCGTAAAGCGATGACCAACTATCAGATCCCGCAAAACGCTTTGCTTAAAAACAAATTCTTTTACCAATTCCTCACCACTCACGACAAAGACGTGTCGCGTGAGATTCAGAGCGAGTACATCGACACTATGAGCAAAGTGTACTTTTCGTACTTCAAAGAGTATCTGCAAAGGCTGTCGAAGTTGCAGTACGAAGACGTGCCCGACAAGGATGTGCTGATGGGAGTCGAGGACACCGGCAGTAAGTCTCGATCGTCGCTCTTCACCGGAAAGCATTCGCTGAAGAGTCGCTCCACAGTGTTCACGATGGGTGACCGCGAGAGTGTCCTCAGCGCCGATTTGGAGGCGCCTTTGATTGTGCCGCACGTGGCGCTCAAAAGCGAAACCAAATACCCGCTCGAAAGCCTGTTTCGCAGCCATCAGTTCGCTCTCGTCGACAACGCCTGTCGAGAATACTTATTTTTGGTCGAATTTTTTATGGCCAATCAGAATACGGCGCACGAACTCTTTCATTTAGTTCTCGGAAAGACATTTGCGTTAATATTGAAGTCAATGGAAGATCAGTTTCAGTCGAGTTATGATTCGATTGCGTTATTTATATGTTTGCATGTGATCTATAGATACAGGTTATTGGCTCATAAGAGAGCAGTTCCAACACTAGACTCTTATTGGGAATCGTTAGTTAAAATAGTTTGGCCTCGATTTGAGTTTGTTTTCCATTCGCACATTCAAAGCATTCGGTTATGCGATTCGCAAAAGTTGACCACTTTTGATACGCGTCCGCATTATATTACTCGACGTTACGCCGAATTTTCGGCATCGATAATGACGATAAATGATACGTTTCCCGACGAACGCGTTTCTGTTTTGTTGGGGGTCTTACAGAACGAAGTGGAAAATTTGATTCTAAAAATGGCGTCTTTGTTTCATAACCCCAAAGAGCAGCTTATATTCATTATAAACAATTACGATATGATATTAGGCGTACTCATTGAGAGGAAAAAAGAAGACTCGAAGGAATCGGAAAATATTAAACAGCAATTAAATAAAAGAATACTGGATTTTGTGGAAGAGCTTCTATTACCACATTTCGGTGGAATCATGTCATTCGTTAAAGATTGTGAGGCATATATCGAAAAGAGCGATTCCGATGCTCTCAAGCGAGAAGAGAATAAGGTAACGAATCTGATTAAGTCTTTTAACGTCGGATGGCGTAAAGCTCTCGAAGAGATATCGCGCGAAGTGATGAACTGTTTTACAAACTTTAAAAACGGAAATAACATACAGCAGAGCGCACTCACGCAAATCATTCAATATTATCATAGGTTCCAAAAGATTGTCTCTCAAACGCCTTTTAAGAATAATCCCGTTCGCAGTGAACTCATTAATATTCATCAATTGATGGTTGAAGTTAAGAAGTATAAGACAAACTTTTAACCTGATTTCAACAAATCACTGCATTAGATTATCTCTAGACGTGTTTAGAAACATTTTGATTTAAACAAAAACTTTTTTTTGTTGTGAATTATGTTAAGATAGACAATACTTGAGCCCAATTCCACCCAAATCGATGTTTTATAAGCGAATAAACCCATCCCTAAATGATCCACTTCTTAGATAAAGATAATGACTTTGCAAATATGATGGCATAAGCAAAATCTAATAATAGAAGACGTCGAGCTATTGTTGCAATTATTTTTGGAATGATGGCCATAACACACATTACATAAGAATGAAACCAAACTTTTTTGTTTGCAGGTTCTCAGACTTTAATCTTGTTTTGCTTATGTCTTATTTACAGTGTATAGTATGCGCTGTATATATATAGTTTATTTTTATAACACCAAGATTTTTAGTCTGACTTTGCAGTACAGTCTTAAGAGATATTTACAAATATACCATTTAAAATAAATAGTTAATGAAATGAGTTTCTTATTAGATTCGTGAATACTTTTATAAATTTGCAACTTTGATTTATTAATTTGCATTAATCTGGTCATTAATTTATTGTTACTGAACTTTATGTAAATATTTTATTTGATAGGGAAGTATATTTTAAAAGGAAATAAAATGAAATTAATTAAATAAAAGTTAATTTTAAACTTTCTGTTAAGCAATAATATTTACATTTTCTTTAATTATTTATTTCGCTAATATATTTGTGATCTATATTTGAATAACTAGTTTTGAATAAACAGTAAGCAAAACATTTATGAATTTAATTAAACAAAAAAAAAGAAATTAAATTACAAAATGACGACACAATACACAAGAATAATCGATAAATAACGTATTAAATTAATAAAATTTACATGAGATTTCGAAATTGAGTAAATTGGTCTAAAAATGAAATTATTGTAAACCTGAGCACGTAATGACTGAGCAGAAAGAAAGTGTTAGTCTCTCTCAGACAACCAATGTTGTTGTGGCTTATGGTGTTGATGGCGCTGAGCGTGAGCCCGATATTTGTTAATGGTATTGAGATGATGTTTAGGTAGAGTGCATATGGCATCCTGTCTGCTGAAAGTGCCCCCTAAGTCGCACTCCGGCTCCAAACAGATGCCCCCGCGGACACACCGGGCCTCCATTGGCGCTAACCTATCGCGACCGCGTTTGATGCGAATGCAGTCCTTGTCGCGATCAAAGCAGTCGCATATACATCGCTGATCGCTGGCTCGAAAGCGCGGGTGAAATGGTTGAGGGCAGTCAACCCATTTGCAGAGCTGCGAATGCGATTCGGATGCGGTCGACGCTAATGTAGTCGTCTCTTCTTGAAGGGCTGGCTTTTGTGCGATCGACGGCTGTATTGTGTTCGCTAACGCCTTGTTTCGCGGCATATAATTAATTTCAATACAATGACATCTCGTATGATTAATAAATGCGAGCGATTCAGTACTGCCACCGCCGCCAGAATTGTTTTCCTTAATTCCTGCTTCAATCACATAAAATTGAAGCTCAATTGTCTGAGTCTGTTGTGGTGCGCAATGCATCGAACTGTATGTCAAACATAATTCATTTCAATCTATTGAGCCCACTATTAACCATTTTCTTTTCACTAATTTATGAGCATTTTTAATGGCTTTTGTCATTTACGGTTAGAAATATATTTGTCAAAACTCTTAACTTGTTTTCCTGATTGCAGACGATTGCGATTTTTAATTTTATTATTTTCATGAGTCATCCGATAAAAAGGATGTCTTAAAATATACTCTACGAACTGAATATTTTAAATTTTTATGTTATGATATTCGCGTTCATTTATCCAACTATTCCTGAATTAGACTTAAATGAACTTAAAAAGTGATTTGAAGTGAAGTTCTCAATATAGAAATGCATGAGAGTTGCGCTCTTGAGTGGCGTTTCTCAAATCGATGTACTCATAACATCAATTTAATTTTTAAGTATGCTTTTTATGCAATTCTAATCTTAAGGAGTGTTTTGCATATATTAACTGTTTTGCCTTTTCATATCAACAAACATATCGGAAATATCTATATCAACATATGCTAAAATACCAAACCGTTAATCTTAAATGAAATATTAATATGTCATCTCTAAATAAAGTCTTTATATTCCAATCATAAGAATCAATGAATACTGCAATAAATCAATCTATAACTAATATATTTTTGTTTTAATATTTTGTTGATAATTGATTTTTTTAATTTCAAAATTCCTAATTTCTTAAACAATTCGCAATAAATCAAAAAATCAATTAAATCATTTAATTTTTTATATTTTTCCTATCCTTTGAATTAAGATATAATGGCTGGCAATGACATACATGGTTATCTTGATTGTGAAAATTATAATCTTAAAAATAATGTTTTTTAAAAAAGTGTCGATTCACATCACCCACGACTTCAAAGAGTTATTTTGGCAAATTCGCCACTCATTGAGACGAACAAAAAATAGAAATGATGTTTCAAGGTTTGAGTTAGAGTTTCAATGCTCTAAACACTTGAAACACGTTACACAAGTACTGAAAGTTTGGTATAAAACTATACTGAAAATCAACACTATCTTCATTACTGAACTAATAATGTTGAAAGAAATAATGAAGTGTGAGAGGAAGTTATCACTTCTAATGTGCTCTATTACAGTATATCAATGCATACGTTTTTTAATTATATATTTTTTAGATTGTATTTTATCTTAATTTAGATTTAATGATACCATATATAAGTTATTTATGAAATTAAATTAAAAAAACGTAAAGTATAAAGTAATATAAGTAGTTTTATATACAAGTAAGCCCTCGAAGTTGACAACTCCTTTGTTGGCAAATTTCTTGGATGGCAATACATTTTAATATGTAAATAATGAGTTTTTCTATACTTATAATGTGAAAGTACCTCGAAGTTAGCAAGTTTTTGAGTTGGCTTCTATTATTGTTGGCAAAGTCGAGTTGCCATCTTCGAGGGCGTACTGTATTTGCGTTGCGTTACATTTGCATAATTTTTAAATTAAAATAAATTAAAGCGAATAACTAACTACTAATATAGTTAAACAGCTGATTTCAAAGTTTTCAAAATGTGCGTTACCTGAGTTCGCAACATCCGCTTTCATCATCGCACTGATGCAATACTGTACATCTGTTCAGCAAAATAAAATAATTTTATGAGTTGACAAATATTTTAATATCAATGAGCTCTTTGAAAATCAAAATCAATGCTTTTCTTTGCTAATTAAAAAATGTTTTAATCACAGCGTTCGAAAGCGTTTGATTTAATTGGTTTTTTTTTGAAAGGCTCAACAGGTCTAAAGGCTGAAGAGGTCTAAACATTAAGTGAAAAATGAGCTAATTATAGAGAGTCACTCTTGAAAAGCAAAATTCTTGATACCGAGTATTTTACAAATTTATAACATGTCTATTTCGGATCAATGAACTCAACTTATTTTATTAAGTGCTTTTAAATGTCAAGCATACACATAAATAATTGCAAAAATAAAATAATTGTTTGAACACAAATTTTGCTTATGTTATAATATACGTTTTATTTAAAGTGCAAATGCAAACTTGCTATTAAAAAAGTAATTTATAATAGGATAGAGACAAAACGTGTTACTTATCTTACTCTACAATACATTTACGGTCAGTTGAAATAATAAATTTGACGCTCAAATTCGATCAAATAAAAAATATTTATATTTTTTGTTGACATATAAACAAATTGAATAAAACTTTTACAAATAATTTTCTTTGATTGCTATTTTAATAAACTGTTTTAATAAACTGTTTACTGGAAATACATTCATACTGTATATGAAATGACTATTAATACTACTGTGTAAAAGATTATGACTAATTTTCAAGGTTTTGCATTTAAATTAATGTCTTTATCATGAGTTATGTAAGGCATTAGATTTTAGTTTCAAACAGCATTCTTTGCTTTTTTAAATTAAGATAAATTATGTTTTCGGTCAAATTCGGCGTTTATTCATTTAACCGGAAAAGAGTTTCATAAATATGCGATAAAATTGGGTGACTAACCTTAAATGATGGCCACTCATTTAATATATTATATGGAATTAATTTTGTATTCATAATAACTTTATGAATATTCAAATTTTTACAAAAACTCTTCTGAAGAAATACTTACTCTGTAATTATATTCATAAGAAAAAAGTAATTGACTTCCTTTCGAGTACGATCACTAAACACCCTTAATCTCAATCTCTAAAAATGATTTGACACATAATATCTTGCCTTATATTAATATAACAGGTGAGTGAAAAAACTTTTGGCAAACGATTAGAGATTAGCATAATTCTGTCAGTTTGAGCGAAAAGTGCAGATTTGGTGAATTACAAGAATGTAAAGTAGACAACTAGCAAAACGCTTGAACGCAAAAGATGTGGGTTAGCCAAACAAAATAAATGAAAAAGCATTGTTGGCGTTATCCCAATCTATCCCAATCTATACCTCGGCAAGTACTCCTTCGACGGCACGTTGTAATAGTCTTTCACGCGAATCAGTTTAGGACGCGGTGTACGACATCGGTATTGCGTTCGGATCTGCAGAAAGTGTTCGTTAGCCAAACGAATGGCAGTTAGGTTTTGGCTGCTTTGATGAGTTTGATGTGCATCCGACTGAGGCTCAGACGGATGGCTGTCTTGCGCTTCCCTTCCCTTCTCGTAAAAAGTTCGTTGAAAGTTGTGAAGTCGAGAGCCATTGGCGTGAATGTAATTAGCGGTCAGAACAGTGACCCATATTATGAAAAGAAGAGCATTATTCACTTCGTGAGCCATAATACGGCTCATTAACACATCTGCTTTGGATGAAAATAAGTTTTTGAAAATCCAGCAGAAAATACGAGTTGTAGACGCGAGAGTAATAAAATATACAAAAGACGCACAAAAAGTTTATGCATCTTAGAGAATGTAGCGCTGCTTTATGTGAGGCATTATGTGAGGCATTATTGCGATTGTGAGACTTAGTGAGCTAAGTCTGCAGTTAGCATGCAGTCAGCGTGCGGTTGCCTCGAGTTGGTGTAATGTGTTGGGCTGTTGGCTGTGATGTTGGCTGTGGTGCTAACTGTGGTGTTGGCTGTGGTGTTCGGGGTGTTGGCTTAGCTCTTCACTTGCCTGACTCGAGCACATCAATTGCAATAAATTGCATTTGCAAACTCACTTTCTTCACTCCGTTCACCTACATCGGGCACATCGGCTCGTAAATCGCATCTGCTTAACACTTTATTCATGTTTACTCAAATAAGAGACTCACCGACTGATTGCCAATAAATACTTACGCTTTTGATTTACATTGTGTTTAAGTCGTATATCTCTAGCTTTTGTAGAATTTAAGCTGAATTTTAATTTAAAATTATATTTAAGAGCCTCTAAATTTATGGTTAACCAATGTTTTCTTTCATTAATATACAGTAATATTGTATTTCAAGTTTTAAGATCTTTATAATCATAGTTATTATAATTTTAACAGCAGATATTTTCTTTGAATTATATTCACAAAATCACAAAATTTCAAAGTCAAACATAATTATTAGTTTTTAATAATTTTAAAAATTTCCACTTCGTCTCGATCTCACGCTTGAGCTCAAATGACAAAGAAATTACTATTGCTTAACAAGGTTTTTGTCATTTATGCAAATTTACAGTATTACGAGTTATATGTAAAATATTCTGCTCACTACTGGAATATTTTTTTTCATTTGGCGAACAAACATAAAACTGTTAATAAATAAATTGAAGATTATTTTTAAAAAAATATTTTCAACAGTTGTAAATAGAATTGAGAGTAAAACATATTTTCTTGCTTAACAATTTGATGCTTTAACTGACTCGTGAGAGAGTAGCTCACTCTAAGCAAAAGTAAAATACTGTTATTGAAAGTGATTACGAAGTAACACATTCACCGATACAATAGATTTTGTCGGAGAATTTCAATGCGAAAGTAACGCTTCAACTGCGAGGTCAACGGGCTATTCAGCGCCTATTTTCACCTTAAAACTCCTTAATGTGCAGTTATTAGACAAGTTTTTGGTGATGTGTTTTTCACGAGCTCTAAAGAGTGCAGTTTGTCTATATTTTCATATGATTTATTTCTCCCAAAGCAAACACAACGCGAAAATAATGATACCTCTATTTGCTAAATATATAATTTCGACCTCGAATTTTCAGACAAATTAAATATTGTTTCACATGATTAACGGTTAGGTAATCGAGTTTAAATTAAACTGTTACAAACAAACTTTAAAAGTTAGAAACAGTTACAATTAAATTTATAGATAAACTTTGTAATTAATTGAGTAAAAAACACAACCGTATAATAAATAAAACAATATTATTGGATTTATTTTGATTGTTTCAATTGAATCAAAAATTAAAATCAATTTGAATCAATCAAAACAAATTTAAAATTGCTTTATTATATGTATCTTAAAGTTTAATTCAGTTATCACTTTTAACTCTGGAAATACTTGACTGTTAATAAACTATTAATTGAGGAAAAAACTAAAGCAGTAAACATATTTACAAGTGCTTTCACTTTTAAATAACATATCACATTAGTTAAAACAACAAAATTGACTTTTCAAGGCTTTAATTGTTGTTATTTGCGATATAAGATTAGAGAAGGAAGCAATGATTGACAATTCACTAAAACAAACTCTGTTGACAAAAGTAGTGTATTTTTCGGTTTACATATTTTTAAGGAGAAAAATAATGTACAAGTTCTATGTCTTAAATAGGAAACTTTAGAATTTATTAAAATATAAATGTTTCAAAATATAATAAATTATATTATATTATTAATATAAAAATTTTTAAAAAATTAATGAAATATTTATTTGAAATAATAACAAATATATTATTACAAATTAGATATATTAAAATAACAAAATATATTTTTAATAATAAAAAATAATGTTATCAATACAATATAAAGTATAAACACAATGAAAAATGTATTTCTTTAACAAATTTTATAATACCAATAATATAATACAGTAAATGATATGACATTATGGTTACACAATGATATAAGTTTTACAAAATATGTTTATACTAAAATGTATTTATATTTTTCAATAAAAATTTTACTAAATTGATATTATTATTATTATTATATAGTACTCATTACTGTTATTTAAAATCTAGTTTTTATAACAATTCACAAAATTTAAATAATTTCTTTATATCTTCATTTTAATTAATTAAAATTTTATATTTAGTACCCCAAAAGTTTGTTCATTGACTAAAATTTGAATAGCCCACGAACGTATTTTAATAAGATTTTATAATTTAATATTATATTATTAAATTAATAAAAATTATTTAATAGGCTAGGTAATTCTTAAAAATATTAATTATTAAAATTTCAACATAGCTTAGATGTTTATATTTTAACATTTTAGAGGACACTACTTAATTAAATATATATTCATTAATTTTTAGTTCATTGTATAGTTTGACTAATCTAAATATCAGTCAGATATGCAGAAAGAAACTTTAAAATAGTAGATGAGAACACGATTAAATTATTAATAGATATCTTTTTCATTAAACAGTCATTAGCTGTATGTTAGAGTTTGCTTGCATTAATATCAATATTAATGATTTATAATAAAATTTAAATAAATATTCTATATTTATTTGAATAAAAATTCATAGATTTAGAAATTAAAATGAATAAAATCAAGTTTATTCATATTTGAAAATTTTTGAATATTACTTTGTAATACTTTCTCACTTCAAAAATTTTCTAAAAACTTACTGCAAATTTTTTGATAAAAATGCTTCCAGATTTCTCTAATGTAACTCATTTATATAATTATTAATTTTATAAAACCATATTCTTCTTGATTTATAAAAAATTCGTTATTAGTTTTCCGAAAATTTCTTACTATAGTCACAAACGACTTTCAGTCATATGATGGGAATGTCACTGTATTTTTAGTTCCAGAATATCCTAAGCATTGAGGTTTAAGCATTTGACCTCCGGTTCAGAATCATACTAAGGCTTACATATTTCAAAGAATATTCATGTTTTTGATTGCAAGCTTTAAAACAAAAGCTCGAGTTCACGATTAATAAAGTGAACATACGATAATACAAAAGTCAAATATAATAGTCAAATAAAAAAACACTGTATATAATCGAATAATATATCTATAGGTATTAGAAGTATATTTTTAATATTTTACAAATTTAATACAAAATTAATTTGTATGAAATAAATAAATATTATATTATTTGACATTGTATTTTAAAATATCGTAATAGAGTTCGAAACTTTCGAAAGACTCGGAACTTTCTGAAGCTTAATATTCAATCCTTGATCATCGGATTTAGATTCAGGAATATTGAACCTCAGAGTCTAAGGCTTCGGAGCTCAGGCTTGGGCTGAGAATTAGCCTAAAAGTTGCTAAAATCGAACCTCACTATCATCAATATTTTATTATATATATTTTTATTAAAACATAAAAAATAATTTATATGATTTATTCAATGACTGACTGTGACTTATAAATCATTATAAACATTCGAAATGCTATAAATATGTTTACTCTTATAAAATTTTTGAATATATTTAGGTTTCAAAGATAATATTAAGTAATCATAGATTAATTAAGTATTTATTAAAATGCAGTAATGATAAATAATATATTCAACACATTTAGCTACCATTAATCCTTCCGAGCTCTTGTTCTTCCGTAACTATTTCTGGCGATCTTTTAAATCTTCGTCTAATAGTTTGACGAATATGCGCGTGAACCTGATATTTATGCATAAATAATTATGTATAAATAATTTAGAATTTTAATAAAATGAAATGTAAATTAATATTAAATATAAAATAGAATTTTAAACTTTTAGAAGTTAAAAAATGTTTATAAAAAAATAAAATGGTTTAAAATAAAAGTTTTAAATAATATATTAACAGAAATATTTTCTAAAACATCTAAATATACGGAAAAAAGGGAAAATAAATTTTTACAATTTAATAATTAGTACAGTAGTATTGGCTTAACTCAGTGTTAATGTTTTATATTTTATATTAATCACGTAAAAATAATTTTAATAATAAAATATAAAAGTTTATATTGCTTTAAAACAAAACTGTTAAACTCTTGTGACTGACCTCTCCGTTTAGAAAGCAGAATATAGTGGTGACAATAGCTCCTTGAAGTGCTTCAATCACTATTTGAATATATCGCGCTACGAATGTGGCGACAGAGCAGCTGTCAAACGGGTCTATTGGCACGACATAGAAAGTGTATTGAAGCCCAAAGATTGGCAGCAGAACAATAGACGCTCTGAGGCCCGCTCTGAAGTGGTCGGGAGAGCCGCGCAGTTTTGTCATCAACACTCGCACCACATTTGCCAATAATATTGCATTGATCTGCAAATACTCATTAATTACTGAGAACTCAAAATGGAAATATAAAAAATATAAAAAACATGATACTAACAACGATGCAAATTAAGGGCAACACATTGTAGAGCAACTCGGGATAAAGCATGGATTTGGTCCAACAACTGTTATCGTACTGCTTCATCGAGTGTATGATAATGTATGGTATCATTATAATGAATGGTGTGCCCCAACCGAATAAAGTGAAGAACAAAGTTTTCCTCTGCTCGCGAAAGGCGGCCACAATTAGCTGATGCAAGTAAATGCCTTCGTTCAACATCCAGCAAAAGTTGGCCAAACGCGCGCCCTTATGCAGCACGACCAGCACTTTGCACCAGATTGGGCTGCAATGATAGCAACGCTTAGCAATCCTCTAATTTCAAATTATCATTTAACACTCACTTTTCATCGATCATCGATTCGAGTTTGTAATGCTTTTCCCGAACCAAAAAGTAGAATAATATGGAGAAAAAGCAGGTCATTATGAGAGACGCCAAAAAATTGAGATGAATTTGAACGCGAATTTTTTTGTACTGTTTGTAAATAACAAATATCGCGACTCCGATCAGCGAAAAGACGAGCGAAACGAAGTACACGCCGATCGCTGTATGCGTTTGTCTCAGCCGTTCAGTCGCTCCCGGAGTCGAGCACTTGAGATAATTAGTGTATTCTTCCTCAACATATCCCTGAAGCGCATTATTTTCATCGACAATCTCTCTCCAAATGGTAGCCCACGAACCGTTAGAATAGCATTCTTTAGTTGCATATTCTTTGTTGCATTCGGTCGGCATATAACCCAAAACCGAGAGCGACATATCCGGACATGTCTTCCACTGTATTTTGTCCTTGTCTTCTGAGTCCCAACACATCCAACCGTCCCATTTCGCTGGACATCGTTTACCGTTTTCGGCCACCTCTTCCGAATTTAATTTCTCCAATTTTTCACAGCATTGTTTGGCGTCTTCGCAACATTTCATAAACAAATTCTGACATACAATTAACATAATTAATTAAGATTCTGAATAAGAATAGAGTTTACAACTCAATTCTCAAATATTATAGTTAATTTGTAACACATCAAAAATTATATGCGCTACAGGTATTCAAATCAATGCTTTAAATTTGACAGTTTAAATGAAAGCATATCATTTTGTTGTAAGTTATTTGAAAGCATGTCGAATTTAAAATATGTGTAATACATTCATTTAAGCCATTTAAATAACCTAAAAAGTTAATATTAAAACATCATTTCCTTTATAGATTTTTGAATTCTAATAATAAATAAGATTATATAATGCAATGTAAGTATAAAATATATACTTAGATATTCATTATATTTTTTGTTACATTATAATATTTAACTGCAATAAAATATTTCATTAATTTTTATGTATCCTAAATTTCCATTTGATAATTCGAGTATTATATCTATGGAAAAATATTAGATCTATGAAATACATATATTAATATTTATAATGTTTACTATGCTTGAGTGTGTATTAATAATGGAAATTTATGTTAGTATTTTCTACATTATAGAGATAGTATCAGAGATAATTCAATTATATATGTTTAAGGATAGAGCATAGACAGACAGACATCCACAATCTATAAGCATCTATAAGCCTGTTAAAGTCAAAATCAGTTAAAAATGCCTAAAAAGAGTCAAACCGAAAATGTTAAAGATGTTGCATATATCTTCTTGTAGAAGCATCGCTATCGTTGTAAATAATATTATAAATTTATTATATTTAGTTTGAAACTCTTTTACTCAATGAAAAACACAATAAACAAAATTTAAAAAATTATCTTTATTTGCCGAACGTTTTCGGAACAAAAAATTTTGCAAAAGATATTTAATGCTAAGAGAATATAGAGAATATCGTTTTAAAAATAAACAAAGTCCTGAATTCTGAGACAAAGTATTTAACATTTGACTATTAGCTTTGCCTCAGAATTTTTATAATACAAGTGTATTGTGTAATAATATTATTCAAAATTTTTGAAAACTTTTATAATAATATCTTTTTTTGCACAACTTAAAACTTAAAGCATGACTCACAATCAATACTCAATGCTCATATCGTACCCATGTTTTAATACACCAAAATTCGAGTACAAACACGAGCGATTGTTAGATTTAATGAAAGACAAAAATTCTCCTTACATTTTCCAATCTCTATTTATCTAAAGTCTATTTTTCCTAAATAATCAAATATCTTTTTTATATATTTATAAATTATCTATATTCGGACATCTTGTCCTAATTTTTTAAAATATCGTTTGACTTATTCTTCAATCAGAGAAAAAAAATTATTTATTGTATTACTTCTAATATTTACTTCTTCAACATTGCTTTGATATTGATATCGAATTTAGTGCTATTAGAAAATAGATATCTAAATCTTTCAATGATATGTATTACTACAATATAACTTAAGCACATGTTTAAATAATTGGACTAAATAAGTAAGTAAATAGTAAACAGCTAAGTTATCGGTATTAAATTGAAATTAATTAATTATAAGTAATCATTAAATATTAATTTATTTTTATTTCAGAAACGAAGATTGACAGACTTTATGCTTCAATTTTAGTCTTAACATTGAACCAAAAGGAAAACTTCAAAAATTGTAACTTAGAGTTAAAGTAAAAGTTAAGATTTTAAAAAGTCAATCCATCAAAATATTAACTTCTTTTAAAATTTTAAGCCCTAATATAATTACTTTGTATATTAACTATGTAATTATGATACTAATAAACTAATGAATATGGTGTGAAACTATAACAATAAGCATTAAATAAAATTACAATTATAATTTTAATACAAATTGACATCAAAACAAACCAGACTTTATCTCATATTTAATCTAAGCTGATATATGCGATTCGAGTGTTATCTAATTTAATTCTATGATTTTGAAAATTTCAAATTATAGAAAAGTAAACATTTTAAGTAATTCGAAATCTGAATATATCACTATTAGTAGAATTTGTTATTTTTATGAATTTAAAATTTTCAATTAATTCTATTTTAGTAAATTAAGCTTAAGATAAATTGTAAAATCAAGAGTTACTCTTGATTTTATTATTGTAATAAATTAACTTATTCTGTAGAGAAGTTTTGTTTGAAAAATATTTCTGATAAAAAATTTTATTTAAAGAATCAAATAATGAGACGATGAAATTTGCGACAAATATTGGGCTATAATGAACCTCAAAATTTTAATAACACGAATTGTAATATCTAGACATTAAGTAAATCTCTTTATTAATTAGATTGTTATAGATTGTAATAGAATAAATCAGGTTTTAGTTATTAAAACTAATGTTTAGTAGATTTTGACAAAAGTTAAATAAGAGACTCGACAAAACTAACTCTTTATGTAAAAATATTTCAATCATCAACATCTTAAACTGTTCGTCCACTTTCGTCCTTTAATATTAATTTTTTGAACTACAATTGACACAACATTAGCAAATCATTGCTATAAATATTGATGAATAGCACAATAACAACAGATAAAGTGAGAGCATTTGAATGGATTGACTTACTAAATGAAATTCGTGCTTAAATAAGCTGAGAATAGAGTCATTTTGAATGTGATCCTTATTTAAGTGACTGTATTTGAATTCCTGGGGCACACACTTTCCGTTTTCAAGTTTTTTGCAGAGCACTACATTAACGTGTTCACTATAATTATATAAGAAATACCACGACGAGACGATTTCATAGTTTTTCCAAGCATTCTCCACGCCTGCCATATACCAAAAACATTGGGCGCACATATTGTCTGTGAATCTCTCTATATTAACGAAGTCAATGTTTTTATTGTTTTTACATTGAAATTGTTTACTATAAACACAATATAAAATGGCAAAAAATATAATAAATGAAAATAATAAATAAGATGGCAGATGCATGTTTGGTGTGTTACACTTTAGCAAATGTAAAGCAAGATTGTTTTACAATTGCCAATTGCATATTTATATAGATATAAGCTATAAAAACAATTTTCTCATGATTTAACATGATTATCATACGCCACAATGAATTGTTACATTTGTCAATAGCAAACTGCATACTTATTATTTGGTCATAAAACTCAAATTAGACTTATCATTATTAAGTGTCATTATCTAATCATGAATTGACTTTAACTCATTCAACAAAACAGCTTTTGATAATATATGAGCTCAGCCGCACTCAGGCTAATAAATAATTTTATATTTGTTACTTTTGCAAATTAAAAATCAAATGCAATATTATCTATATTTGAAAATATTGATTAAACATATAGAAATATTTTATTGATAAAACTTGGACTTCTGTATATTTTTTAGCGATTTTAACTTTTACCATATAATTGATCATTAATATCAATAAAGAATGATAAGACTTTGTATACAATAATTTATATATTGATATGTCTATTAAGTTTTAAAAATTATTTAATTGTGTATTTACATTGTAATTGATTAAAATAAAAAATGATAAAGTACTGCAGTTTAAATTAATAATTTATTTTTAAAAATTACATTGTAAAGTATACCAATTTAATGTTTAGTCGTCTATTATCAATGCATGACTTTTCTTATTAGTAAAAGGTGAACAGTTGCAAACACTTTAATTTTTTAGTATGCGCTAAGTTTTTAAATTTGTATTGATTGTTAAATTTGTATTGTGTACTCTCGTCTACTTTGACCACCTTATGTCATCATTCAGACCACACCGAACACAAATATACATGTATATATCATTTGGACCCACAGACAGACTCGTGGGTATTATATACACATTTATTAGTGTTTCAATACTTCTATATGTTCTAATTTGTCTTGAAATTGTTTTAATTTAAACAATTTAATTTTTAAATCCATAAACTTTTATTTAAGTTATCCATTAATAGCAATAAATGATATATTTAAAAATAAACATAATTTTTGAAAGAATGTTTACATTTGAAGAATCAAAATGTAAATTCTCGCTCACAACAGAGTGATCGATCAAAATGCAATTAACATATCTGTCAGTCTCAATCTTTCCAATAATCTTTCAAATATTTTCTGCAATATTATTGTTGCATAATTCACATAAGATTATAGAGTATATTTTAATATTTATATGTATTCAGTTTGCTTTAAAAATAAATGTAAACAAAGTTAATCCTATAAAATCATTTGCATTTTTCAAAATGGTTTGTGCAATGGTTTTGCAAACCCATTGGTTTTGAGTCCGATTTCGCTGAATTCTTGGCTCATTTTGTGATGACCCCAACTGAGGCAACATTTTGTTATACAATTGTCCAAAATTTGTTATCTAAATATATTCAAAATTTTTCACCGAATTTGTGTGAAATATTAAACTCTTAAGATATTTAGCTTAAGTCACTTCAATGGATTATTTGAGTCTGTGAAACAAATTGTTATCAGATTAACATAAGATTAACATATTCACAATTTGCATTTTTTGCTTAAAGGCGTTCTCACATCATAAAGAAGGCCAACTTACGAGTTGTGTGATCTACACTTATTTTTGCGATATGAGCTTACTTTTTAACAAAACAAGTACCAAAATCTTTTAAATTTTACTTATTATTTAAACTAGAATTTTCTATTGTATTAAAGAATAAAAGTCTCGTGTGATATTTCATTCCCAGAGAAAAATATTTAGTAATTATTTAAATAAACAATAATCGTATATAAATTTATTTTAAAAAATTAGATTTGATGAATTAATTTTGTGTTCGTTTAATTTTACTTATTGTTATATTATGAGAATTGAATAAGTTTTGAGTGAATATA
>JAQIYA010000264.1:0-23924 GCA_034699355.1 Microtritia minima | reverse complement strand
CTTTCATGTGCTTAAATACTGTACATGAGTGTCACAATTAGGGAGCAAAAGTGCTATAAAAAACACTTAATTCGGCACACTTTCGGGAATATATATGTAAAGGTTTGTTATCAAACAAACAATATTTATTGAATAAATTTGTTAGAAATATTAATACAACAACAATGTAATAATACAATTGTGCATAAGTAGTGATTCTTCTGTAAAACTTAAACGGTTATATAACCGTCACAAATAACTGTTACAGAAATTGAAATACAAAATTTCAATTCATGGAAACAAAGATGCCTTAAAATAGTAAAAGACACGTTAAAGACATTCATAAACGAAAGCGGAAGATTAATTAGTTGGCAAAGTCGTTCAAATAGTAACCTAACACTCTCTGTAATACAATTTTTATTTAATCATTTTACGCAAATCCTACAAAAGTGACATTTATTTAGAAATTATTAAATTATATAATCATTTAATCAGGTCATCATTTAATTAGTGTTGACTATGTCTAGTATCACAAAAATTGAATCGCTAGCGGATTGCAGTCGAAATAAAAACACCGAAATGTAATCACACAAAAATATTTTAATGAATTTTATTCCAGAATTTGAGATAATTTTATAAAATGAAATTAAAGAGTAATTTAGAAAGCAATTTAAGAGTCATCCGAAGAGAGAGAAATAGTTTCAGGCGTCGAATCTAATTTGCCAATAGAAGGATTTGGAAGTAAGTTAGGATCGGGTGACTTCTTTGCCTGTTGTCGCTGCGATTGATTATTTCGAGCCACTTGTAATGGAATAAATTGATTGCCAAACGTAGTGGTGTTCTGACCATAATTAATCCTATTTCTCTGATTGGGAGCGTTGTACACAAAGCGACTTTCATTTTGATCAGAAAATGGTGAGAAGCGACGATTGATGTTCTGCTGTCGACCAGCAGAATGCGAAGCATTGGCTACAGTTTCCTGATTACCTGTATTCGAAGCATTATATCTCTCTTTGTTGGGCTGATATTGCCTGTCCTTATTATAACTTGTATTCTGCTTTTTATGCCATTCTTTCAATTGTTTTGTATTTTCTTCAACGAATGATTCAGGAATATAAGGCTTAGCATTAGTTTCGTTCGTTTGTACATTTTTCGGAATCCACATCGAAGGCGGTCGCGGAAGATCACTGGCAGCTATTTTGGGCCGGTTTGGCGAAGTTTTAGCGTCACATATAAATGATGGCGAGGCCACCAATTTTTCAGATCTCGCTAAATCAACATTAATTCTATATTTGGTATTCATATAATCCAAAGCTGTTTTGGATAGATTTTCAAAAACTTCTTCAGGCGTTGGATGCGAATTCATGACTAAATGAAATGTTTCCGAATCAGGTAATGTTATTTTCGCCGATTTCGATCTCATCGGTCCGGGGACCAATGTTTCGAAAGTTGGCTGACGACCAAATAATTGTTCAGACTTTTCAATTAAAATTAATTTAAAAGGTTTAAATAAAGTTAAATTGTTTGCTCTTGGATTCACTTTAACTGTTTGTTTTTCATTATCAAATTTATCTCGATTTCCAGATTGGTTTTCCGACTTCACTACTACTTTTTCCTTTTGCAATATTTGTTTCGGAACAGTATCTGTTGTCACTGTTTTAGGCAAAGTCGAAGCAGTGTTCGGTTGATTGCCTGATGACAACTGCAGTTTTGTCAAGTTGTGCCAAATATTTTCCATTTGTGGCAAATTGTGGCGCACTTGACTCGATTCTAACCCGTATTTTGGCGTTTGAAATGGAGAATTCATGGAATGATTGAGTGGATACATCGAAACGTTGGTATTCATGAATGTGTTGTTATTAATGGCTGGCGGCGGTCGAATCATTCGCTGTCCGATTTGCGGATTTGATTGTGTGGCATATCTTTGAGGGCCATAATCTTGCATTTGTTGATTATTAAACTTACGATTTGGAGCACTTTTATTCGGCGAGTTTAACTGTAATGGCTGTCCACGAGAACTAACAAAATGATTATAATTTCCAGATATTTTCAAACCGTAAGTAATATCAATGAGAGAAGCGGGAGAAAGTTTATAGCCTTTTCCTGAAGTGCACCGCAATTTAATTCCTCCTACAAATTCTTCATCAAATACAATGTCATATATTGTATTAACTTCTTTATTCTCGTCGACGTGCTTTCCAATAATAGTTCCTTTGGCGCCGAGAGGGACAGCTATTCCGCTTCTGATATTAATAACACGATCAAACAAACGATAATTAGCTTTTGGATCGGGAAGTGAATATCCGAGATAATGGATTGAACGAAACAATTGGTGAGGTTTATAGCTTTGCTCGATCGGCCTTATTTCTGAAGTAAATACCTTTTTGAAAAATAATTTTTTTTGTAAAAAAATGGAATAAACTTCAGAAAATTTAATATTACATACAATATGGGAATTAACCACATCTTCTATGGCTTCAACAACAAATTCGTCGAGTATTTCTGCGTTGCATTTTTGACGCCTATCAGATGCATAAGACAGAGACCTGAGCCAGTTTTGAATTTCTTCGGCAGTTTGTTTCCTAATATAAATAATTTTTATGATTTAAGGAATTGAGTTTTTTATATCAATATTAATTATAACATTTTAAATATTAATAAATTAATATATTCTCATGATTCTAATGAGAACACTTAGTGCTTAAATTTTACGCTCGACAAGAGAAATAGAATCATTTGTTAATAAATATTTTATTGTTTTAACGATTGTTTAAATGATTATTTATATAAAATTTCAAGTCTAAGCTTTTTAAAAGTCTAATATTAATGATACAGATAAGCAGTTTATTAGTATCACATGATATTTTATACTTATTTTAATACTTATAAGTATAAAAGATAAGATACAATATATACAAAATGAACATAGTTATGATAAAATTTTAAAATTCAATATATATTTATTAAATTGTAATCAACTCAGAAAACCCTTCCCTATCTCAATGATACTAATTATAACTCCAATGAAAAGAAAACAAAGTCTGGCTATTGTTCTAAAAATCATGAATAATTGCTGTCATTATACATGTAAATTGTAAATGAGAAAAATTGTAATAAATAAATTTTTTTCTACTTTTATAATAATTATAATAATAAAGAACTGTTAAATATTAAATAATATCTGTAAATCATAAAGTTTCATAAAGTATAATCAAGTAAAATGAATATCAATTTTTTATTTCAACTTTAAATTCTATGGTACATTAAGTGAGTTTTGGTAAAATAGACATTAGCCAAAACATGTGTAACATTATTCGCATAATCTTTGTCATTATCAGTGTCTTAATTTGAAGACATATAAATCACTATTTCACTTAATTCACTTTGTCAATCATAAACACATGCACTAATCAGAAGCAGATCTTATGATTTTACTCTTTAAATAATATAATTTGTTTGAGTTACAGATTACCCAAAAAGTTTTGGCTATAAAATAAGTGTATCTTAATCTGAGTTTTAATAAGTCTACTAAATGTGCAACATTTTAATAGGTGTAAAATTATATGCATAAAGTTAAAGACTCACTTAATGTTTCATGGAATTTAAAGTTAGGCAATTCGGCAAATTAAGGCAAACGATTAAATTATTTAGTATTAAGTATGGCTATTAATGTATTATTATAATTCTAAATATTGTCAATTAATAAATAAATTATAAATATATCAATTAAAGTAAGAATTAAAATTAATATATTATAACATAAAGCATACTTATTTTCAAAGGGAATGAGATCTTCCAATTCAAAGATATCCTTATCAACTATTGACGATAAGTGTTCAAATATAAATGGAAATTTATCCAAATAATCTTCCATTATCTTCACCACTTTATCAGAGAAATACCACGTTTCATCGCGTTTCATAGAATATCCTGGTATTTGCTCGTTTCTCGCATTGAACTTTAAATTTAATCCTATATTTATTTTTCTTTGATCATTGGTTTTAATAAAAATAGTTCCAGTAATTCGAGACATTAAATGACTACTAATGCCTAATCGTTGAGCGATAACATAGTTGGGAAGATATCTATCATTTAATATTTCTCGCGCTCTTTCTTTGACTTCATCTAAATCTGGCTCTAATTGAGGAAAAACTCGAACTTTAATAATACTTTCAGTATTTCTGCATTCTATCACTTCAGCCATAGCGCCATAATAAGGATTGTCAATAATGAAACATTTGGCGCCGATTGAATAAATTTCTTCAATGGTTTTGAATTGTTGAAACGCTTCATCGTTGACGGCTATATCCTTGACAACGGTTTGTAAAGGACATAACATCGGAACTTTCGACCATTGCTTTTCTAAAGTAATGTTTCCTTTATAACCAGTTACATATTTACGGCCAGTTAATGGATAAACATGAATGATTATATCAGTGTCACCGGTAAACACTCCCCATCTTTCTTTGTAATGCTTTGTAGTCGAAACGATTTTTGAGTGATGCTCGCGATATTCGTTATCATTAAGTTCATCACATGCTATTCTTTTATTCTTGTCAATATAATATTTCACTTCTTCGTTTGAAACCTGGAAAACCTTTCCTTCGATAAGATGAGGCCAATTAACGAACACAGATCTATTCAAATATTGGCGCGCAATATGTTCGATATAATTCTGATTCACTTCGCTTTTATTTATAATTAAGATCATATTCTCTCCAAGCGATGCCGATTCAAATACGCGCACTCTTTCTTTGCTAACTATAGCTTCGTGTTCTATGTGTTTAAGAGTTGGAAATCCGGGAAAATATACATCCAATTTAACGCCATCGCAAAGACCTTTATGTATGCGCTCTTCTGGTAATCTAAATGCGTTCAAATCAAACTCTACACACTTTGCATGATTCTTGTCAATATCAGGAAACACCAAACTATTTGGTGATTTAAACGGAGATAATGCTTCAGTGGAAAAGGTATATATCAAATGAGGCCCGTGTTTATTACGCTTGACTTCTTCGGGTGACAAAAGACTGTTATACGATCGAACAGCGTTTAACAAACGTTTTTCTTCAATAAATGGTATCAAAACCACTGCTTCCCATGCCTGTTGTTTTTCATTCTGATCTGTTTCGAAATTTTCAGGATAATAATCAATAAGTGGAGAGTTAGGATCAGATACCAATTTTTGGTAAGCAATAGGGAGTAAACTTTTGCTCGCAGATGGAAGAACAGCAAGCAATTGCTCGAATGGCTTAAAAGGCTCTCCGTGTTCAAAGTGAAGGTCAATATCGCTAAAATTTTTAACGTCAGATATATATGGAGCGTAATGATGAGGATAATACCAACTCCACGAAACGCATCCGTTATAGTAATAATGAAGGTTCCACTGAATGGCTCGAATATATTCATGAGCCTGTTCTTTGAGCACAGAGCGATTTACATGAGAGTACATCAATTTATTAGTATAATAGTCACGTTTGTAAAGCTCAAACTCTTCCATAATTTCTTCCGATTCACTGCTTTCGTCAATATTTTCGCCCTCAGATTCATCGCTGCTATCGCTGTCATCGATTTCAATGAGTTTCTCTGAAAATTTCTTATTCGAGGCTTTGTTATCGAGTTCAAAGAATTCAGACGTATCCTCGAGTGGGCGTCCAAATAATTTTCTCCCGGCTTTACTCTCAAAATATTTCATGTCATTGAAGTTGTCATTAAAGTTGTCGATATCGATTTCGGTCAATTCATTCAAATATTTTTGAAAACGAGACAAATTTAGTTTACCATTTTCATTGAGATATCCATCTAATGTTAGAATGACTTTCTTGTAAGCGGTGTAGAGCTTGAGTAATGAGTTCTTATTGATGTGAAAGTGAGGAATGTGTGGAATAAAATCATTTCCAACTAAAAATCCCATTAAAACCCAATCGTCAATAATGTTCTCCAAATTGTAGGGAAAACTAAGCTTTAATTTGAGTTCTGAAAATTCATGGTCAATGTATTCGCGAAATAACGACAAATGAAGCAAATGAAAGGTAATCGCTTCGGGATTGACGTCGCGCTGATTTCGTTTGTCATTTTTGTTTCGAATATATTTGACTTCTTCGCGAAGAAGCGAAAAGTGCGGCTCATGTGAGCACATGCCCAGCATTATTAAGTCGGCGTCCAATCCGTAGAGACAGTGTCTGGTGTTTGGATCGTAATTCGGTGACGACTTATCGTGTCGAATGAAGTCCATGATCTTGTGTTCGCCCTCTCCGGGCGTCTCGTGACCCGAGAAGATGACTCTCACGTCGCGCCACATGTCGTCGTTCGTAATCTTGTTGGTCACGAAGTACCGCAAATGGCGGTCGAGTCTGACCATGAACTCAGTGCCGGGTGTGATGCAGTTCGAGTCGAATCGGGCCTCAATCGGCAGCGTTTCGCCCCTCTGTTTCGCCTCTTCCTCTCTCGTCTCCGCCTCTTTGGCTGACCTGAAGCGTCGTCCCCGCTGTTGGTTCATCTTAGCTCTCGGCGCCACTCCGTCCACAGCCATGAAGAACACCTTTCGAGGCTTAATCATGCGAAACAAGAACTCGATGTAACGAAATATGTCCTGAAATATCTTCTCCTCTGATATACGAAAGTGAATGTCGTCATCATTTGGATGAGAACAGGCGTGGATTATGCCATTCATGTCGAGATACAAGTTGTCGAACTCTGGTATCTATGAGTGAATACAAAAGCGTTACAATCATATGATTCAAACGAATGGCACTAAACGTGAACAGACCTGATATTCGCGCACCACTTCGCTCAAACACGGGTACCTCTCACTGATCCATCGGTAAAACTTCGGGACACCCATTGTGTTGATTGCGATATGATTGTACTATTGTATCGTATTGTGGGTTTAAAGTTGCGAAACAGTTAAATCTATTTAAATACAAACAAACACACAGTACAGCACACTCTATATTGTTGTGCTCTCATTAAAGTTATGGCAACGCATGCGTACTGCTTGTGAATCACTAGTCGTGATCTCTTATCTTACTCTGAAATGACCACTATTTGCTCCACTATTCACAATAAAACGTGACCACTATTTGCATAACTTTTTACTATTATTTTCTCGATAATATTTTGAATTACCATTAATTTCGATTCATTTTCTTATTACTATTGATTAGGTATTCTTAAAATATACAAATAATTGTTAGAATCTATAGATGATATTAAGTAATGGATTCCGACTTATTTATTACAAGTTTAAACTTTGGTTAAATGAGTATAACGTTCGAAACAACTCTTAGTAATAACTTTAAGACATATTTTATTTTTATAAATTAAATTTAATTCAAAAATTAAATCAATTGATGGACAAAAATCCAGACATTTTTGACAAATTGTTAAATTGAAATTTTAAGACCAGAATTTGTTTTTTTATTGACCCTCTTTTGACCTTTTTTTGACCCCTTTACCTGCCCTTTTTCGACATTTTCTGACCCCTTTTCCGGTCACTGGGTATTACGTATTATTGCATTATGTTTATTGCGTAATATAAAAAGTTTGCAAATCTTTTGAAAATAAACAGCAAAATGACAAGAATTCTGAAAATTTTTATAAGCAAAATAATTTGAAAGCAGAATCCAAATCAGTTCAGCTCAAAGCTTGATCATGAGCTGATGCGCTTCTCTCCACAAAATGAAGCGATGTCTAGATAGCTATGAATCGGTTTCTTTATTTATCTGTAAAGAGTTTAAATTTAGTTAATAAAATTTTATAATCTCTATGATTTATTAAAATTATTGAAAGAATGTGTGCGCGTGTTGTCAAACATGTTATTTATTGTTGCTTTCAATCATCAAATAAAGTTTTTAATACATTAATAAATAACGGTTTAGGATTTTAAAAATCACTTTACGACGCCTTACGATATATTAACAATACTGTGACAGTATTGTAATAATACATTAGTAAAATTTGATACTTTTTCATACGCATAGCAATTGTGTGTCATTTTTAAAAGTACCACTATTTCAGTCTCGATTTCAGTTTGCGAGTCAATACGTGTATTGCTCTCCGATTTTCTAAATACACGTCTATCAGTAAACTCAACGTTCAAATAGCATCGGTTTAATTAAAAATGTTTGATTCAATATTAAACTCGTTTAACTCGCTTTTGGACTCAATTCCTCATCATATGGTAAGTGAGAGTGAGTTGTGATCAATGCTAACGCAAAGCAATTGTTGGCAGGACTTCGACGGTCAGCGACGGGCAGAGCGTTACTTCCAGACCATTATTGTGGTGTTTGCGGTGAGTGTGCGCTCATTGGTGTCGCCATTGGTGTTGACATTGTTTCGCATTACAGATATCGGGCCTCATTTGGGGCTATACAGCCGAACAATTTTCGTATACGGTGTACACTCTGGCCGTTGGATTCGTTTTGGCCTCAATCGTAAGTCATGCCACTCTCGACACTCTCGCAAACATTGACCCTTCCCTCCCTTACCCGACCCTCAGCTAACACTCCCTCCGTGGCCGATGTATAGACGAAAAGCGCTTCAGTGGCAGAAACCGAAAGGCGAAGAAGCGGTTCAAACGAAGTCGAAAAAGAAGAAGTAAGCGAAGGAACGGTCGATTCGCCGATTCGTCACTTTCAACACTGGAAATAATTTTATACCTAAATTATTATTTTCTAACATTTGTTTAATGCGTTAATTGAGTCTTTGCTGTTTAAAAATACAACTATTAATATTGAAGCTTGTTGCGTGTGTGGGCTGTCATTGTGTTAAACAATTCATTAGTTGTTAAACGAACGACAAGATTCTTAAGGTTCGAGTTAAGCATCGATTTTGGTTTGTATAATATATAACTTATTTATATATATATTTCATACTGAATAGTATAAGTAAATAAAAATTTGGAAATACTGTACAACCAACACATCGTAATTCTCTCAATGGGATGTCGTTGTCTCGCATTAGTCGTCCATTTGCTCAATTTCTCCCGCGTTTATGCGCAACGGATCCGCTTGTACTGTGAAACCAAGAATCGAGTTGTCGACCACCCGTTTTCCCTTCTTTTTCTTTTTTCCCGCCTGAATGAAACCACTCATTTCAGTCTCACCGCTGTGAACGGTTTGATTGGTTAGCGGTGATTGAGATAATTTATTAACGGACGGAGTTATGGCAGGCGCGGGTCCCCACATGAGCTCCTATATGGCAACACAGGTCAATACAGGACAATCAAGGCTTTACTACTGCATATTCGCTTAACTATATTAAAAGCAATTTTATGTCTAATTAGAAATAATATTATTCTATTCATTTCTTATGTGATTCGTTCATACATGACCTGAGCTAACAATTTTTAATTTTTATTTTGCAAATTATAATTAAATATAAAACTTTAAAGATAGAATGATAGAATGATATATCTAATTTGAAATGGATTTTTATATGATATATCTTCAGTATTTTAATTTCGCCATTTAAATTTTAATTTTTATATAATAAGTTTTCATTTATCTTGAATCGATATATTTTAATAATGCAAGTGTTGATACAGTAATGATAGTTCATTTACCGTTTTTCCATTTACCATTTCTTCTAACATTAGATTATATGTAACACTATCAAAATTTTTAATAAGGGATGTAATGTTATCTAAATAGTGTTACACTAATTTTATGGAAAATTTTTGGAAAATGTTTATTTAAACAAAGGCTTAATTGAAAGGAGTAATTTTGCAATTCCTATCGATAACCTTCACGTGTAAATGACAATAGTAATTGTTTGCCATCACTTGTGTTCACCAAATATTAACATGAATGAAGATTTCGACACAAAGAATTCATTGATAAAAGAGCACATTTGTGGCAATATTAATGAAGATCTAACAGAAAATTTATTTTACAGAAAAATATTTTCTTTAAAATCATTTTGAGATAACTTTACATGTAATAGTTTCTAAGTTTTTACTAAAGGGTGTAATACAGATCGTTCCCGGTTTAGTTATCTCGGATTCAGGCCACTCTTCATTTTAGTCAACTGAAATTATTGCCCAAATTGAAAACCTATGCAGTAAATGTTGAAAAATTCGGATTTAGTCAACTTCAGTTTAGGCAACAACTTTTGATTGCCGAAATGAGTTGTCTAAATCTGGGACAAACTGTATCATCTAAATAAGATAACATGGGTTTAGGAAAAAAATCGAGTTAGTATTACATTTAATCTAATGTCAGAGGAAACGGTAAAATTAAAATTTAATTAATAATTGAATTCACTTGAATTAGCTTAAGTTTAACTTATATCACATTCATATACATATCGATTTTTTCATATATCACATTCTGTAAAATAAAGTATGTATTTTTGAAAATATGACATCAGAGAGAAAGCTAATTAAGAAACATATGATGCTATGTTTGCGATATTAAGCTTAATATAGATCTCTACTATTAGCCGAATAGACTTTTCATATTGAATTACTTGTATAAAATTAACAAAATAATTATTTAATTACTCTTTTATATTGAAAACGAAAATAATAATAAAATTAATAAACTTAATCCTAATATTTGGAAAAAATTTAATTCATTTTCATGAAATCAATAGGAAATAAAATTCATATTAATCTATAAAAATCAATAAACCATAATTGGTTCCAAATAAAATAGGTTTTATGTTATTAAAATTTAAAAAATTATGATTTTATAGAGTTATTACTGCAACTTAAATTCAATTCTAAGCTTAATATGTAATCTTTTAAAATATATTTTTTTAATTAAGATATAAAATACTTTAATTTAATTTAATTTAATTTAATTTAATCATATTAAATACCTCAGAGGCTTCCTTTTTTGCCTGATTTCGAAAATATGAGCGCCTTTCGATAAACTGTTTGGCAAATTCTTTAACATCTTTACTTTCTCCAAGATATGAGCGAACGTAATCATTAATTTCAAATGGAGATTCAACGTCTTTTAGAAATGCAATAAATGTTGGAACTGCAAGAGAGCAAAATATTTACACTATTAAGCAAAATATAATCAAATTGATATAAAGAGTGACATACTATCTACACTGGACTGAAACTTAACGAGTGCTTCATTACACCATTGAGTAAATTCATCAGTTTTTTGTCGTCTCTGATTTTCAAATAGCCTTAATACTGATTCCTATAACAGATATATAAATTTGGAATAAATCGAGTCATTAAACAAACGTTCAGGTAATACCTCATCTTTTTTGTTGCGTGAATTAGCCTTTGTCTGATAAAGTGCAGTATTATTGGCCTTCGTATTGCTTAACATTAAGGCACTATCATTGGCTCGATTTGTTTGAATCTTTCTAGTATTTTCCGGCTCCCAAAACCCAACTGCGGAAGATTTGGTTGAATTGTTAACTTTAACCGAACTTTGACCGAATAATTGATTGTTGGCATTGTTCCAAATGCCAGCGTTTGGCACACTATTGCTTACAGTGACGTGTTGTTTCTGCTGATCCAACTGTTTCTGTTTCGCAACTTTTTCTGCTTCTTCTTTCTGTATTTCGGCCAAAGTCTTGACAGGAACGTTCTGCTGCTGATATGAAGTGGTGGCCCACGTTAGCGACTGCTTATTTTGCTGCTGCTGTTGCGCGTGAAACAAAGCCTGCATCTGCTGCTGCTGTATCTGTATTTGTCTTTGTCTCTCTTCTCGCTCTTTCTCTTCTTGTAATTTTTGAATTTCATTAAGAGAGAGCGCATTCTGAGGTGGTCTCTGAGTGGTCTCCGGTCCGCCCCACACTTTTCGCTGTTCTTGCAATTTAATGAGCGCTTCCTGCTGTTGAATTTGCCGCATTCTTTCCATTTCTTTTGCCCTCTGCTGTTCAATCTCTTGTAGTTGTTTTCTCTGTCTTTCCTTCTCGAGTTCGATCTGTCGTCTGCGCTCACTTTCTTCTTGTTGTTGTCTTCTCGCGTATTCTTCGAGACGCATAAGCTCTTCCTGTCGACGCCTCTGTTCTTCGACCATTCGTCGCTCCTCTTCGATTCGATTTCTTTCCTCTTCGAGTCGAATTCTCTCTTCTTCTTCGCGTTTTCTGCGCTCGTCTTCTTGTTTTCTCAATAGTTCCTGATTTTTGAGACGTTCCTCTTCAAGCTTTTTCTGCAATTCTTCATACTTTCTCTTTTGCTCTTCGACTAACTTTCTCTGCATCTCTTCGTGTTCTAACTTTCTTCTCTGATCTTCAAAAATTTTCCTTTTTTCTTCCATATCTTTTCTTTCTTGCTCTTTAAGTTGCAATTCCTCAACTGAAGACATAGACATAACTCCCGAATTCATGTCCCAAATGCTTGAAACGTGACCACTATTATTAACAATCTGTAGCGGTCGTGTGTTTTGAATGCGCAAATTCGACAACGATTCTAAAGAAGATATTTGCTCCTCAGTAGATCTGGTGTTTGGAATGGATGACTGAAGCGCCTGTCGCTGTCGCTCCATATTTACATAGCGCTGAACAAGAACTTCTTGTTGCTGTTGTTGAGATAAGTCACAAAAACCATCTTGTTTTTTAAGTTGAGCCAACAACTGTCTCAATTGTGACTGCATGTCGATGTGTTGATTCATATAAATGGGTTGCGATTGAGATGCTTGTTGTTGTTGTTGGTGCTGCTGCTGTTGGTGTTGGTGTTGGTATTGTTGTTGAAGTAAATGCTGATGAGTTTGTATATTATGCGATGATGTATGAGGTGTTGATGATAATGAAACAGGAAGTGATGCCATAGAAGAGAGCGATGCGGACGAAGCACTTCTCAACGGTGGAGGAGTAGATCCTTGAACTTGAATGAAAGGTATTCTCTCCCATAATTTAAAGAGTTCTCCGAGTTGTGAAAACACTTCATCACAACCTCGCCTGACTAGTAAATCCATTGCAAAATAACCGGCAGTAAACCAATCGTACATTTCGTGCGGAGTGAAGGGTCCCTGTATTTCTCCCTGAGGGTCCCTATAGAACCATTTGAACGCGTCGTCGTGATTCAGCGGCAGCACTACCACAGTCTTCATGTGAGTTTCCAAATCGGGCTCGTCTTTCTGGTCCTCGTCTGCGGTCCACATCGCAACCATGTTTTCCGCTTCCTTTTCTAAGTGCGCGAAACCGTCCTCTTCTAACGGAGACTTAATATTGTGTTGATTTAAGGAATCGATTTTCTGTTTGCTCGAAAAACTAGGAGACTGTGGTTGTCTTTGTCTTTGTTTTTGAGACATACTTATAGACGAGTTCAATGACGACATTAAAGCTTCTTCTTTCACGTCTTTCAAAATATTTTTATCTTCTTTTTCCAAATTCTTAGAATTGTCATTATTGTCGCCTTTAGCGACGGAATACGAATCCTTTTGTGTGTGACTTTTACTTTTATTTGTACGTTCAACGTGTTGGTCATCACGTCTTTCATTTTCGCCGTCATCCTTATGTTCATCCGATTTGGTTTCCTCCAAATCTTCGTCATCGTCTTCGTTAGTGTCTTCTCTGAAAGCGCCGGAGGCGTCAAATGTTCCCACTTTGGCATCAGAATCGGGTCCGTCATCTAAACTCCATTCGGGCAAACTGTTACGCCGATCGTTATCGTCGACGTCATCCCACAAATCACTGGAATTTCTATCTTTTTGGTAATTGTAGTTCTTTCTGTGCGGACCATTTCGAAGTTCGTTTTCGTGTTCGTACTCTCGTTCTCCAGTTCGCCACGAATTGCCGCGATTCCAGTTATCGTTAGCGCGCGACGCCGTTCTCCATCCCTCTCTGTCTTCACCCCTTCCCGCTGTTCTCCAGTTCTCAACTGAAGACGAGCGCGAATTATTTTTTCTGGAAATGATAGCGGTTTCATCACCATTACCTCCGTTACCGCCGCCACGACTAAAGCTGCGATCGAATCGTTTATCACGCAAATTATTGTCCTCAGGATTAGAAGGATTTCGCTCGAAAGTTCTGGTTCTGAAGTCTCTTCTCTCCGGAGGACTGTCACCCGAGTCTTCATAAGAGGTGGTGCGCTGATAATAACCTCCTCCTCGACCGCGTCCGCGACCGCCGCGTTCCGATATAGTGCTTCCTCTGCCAGTTCTGATGGAAACGCCTCCCCTTTCACTCACTCTTTCCCTTTCGTTACCACTGCCGCCACCCTTTCCCATGAGTCTGAGTACAACATCACTATTTACAGATCGAGACCAAAGTCTCTGTTCCTCGTCAGACATCGTAATCATAGCCAGTGGTGTCTGAATCTTCTCCACGAATATGTGAGGAAACTCTTGAAGACCTTCGGGTGGCTTACAGTTGCGATTAAATAACGCCAGCATTTCTTCGCGTCCGTATCGATGGTCAGCCATCTTATACTTGACGGGCGCGGGAGTTGTCGGAGGAGTTTGAATGTTTGGGCCGCCATCTGATAACGCTCTCAACCTATTCGTGTTAATCACTCATTACTATAATGATTTCTATAATGGTTACTATAATGGATAGCTATGCAAACAATAGGCAAACAATGGTCAACAATGGACACAACAGCTATGCCTACCATTCAGGTCCGAACTTCATGTCAGTCGCTGCCATCCTATTGTCGCACTCAATCTAATTGTTTCGCTTAACAGACGTTCAGCACTCAGTGAACACTCGTTCCAAAAACAATAAGTAATAATAATTTTGTGAGAAATACGACCAAATGTTCCAAATTTGTAATAAATAGTTGATTCAATATAAATAACAATAAAGTGATGTCAAGTGTTCACTAAAAGCAATGACGGATCAGCTAATAGTGAGCGCAATGAGAAATGAGACCAGACTTTAGTGAAGGCAATGAAATGATAACATAATAACAATACCTTCGCTGAACTCGCACTAAGAATCGAAACAATTCTCACGCAAATAACAATAATCGCCAAAACAGACACCAAATAAATGGCTAATAATCGCAAGTTTGTTGTGTTAATGTGTGCTTCGAATGCAATCAATTGATTGGAAAACCAAATTGATTTCAAACCAACAACAGATATGTTTGAGTCAATTCGACGATCGCTTTATAGGTATTGCCAATAATATTAGTGTAAACTTAGTTCGCGTTAGTGTAGAGTAGTGTTAGCGTAGAGTTAGCGTAGTGTTTGTTGTATTCATATGTGAGTTCTATTACTCCACTATTACTCTTGTATTATGTGTTTATTTCTATGATTCGCATCACAGCTGCAAAATATGGATGACCTTCACTACCACTACGTATCGCACATTCGCGTACTTTATGTCTCAAGCAATTGCTCCCAACGCTAATCACTCACCAAAGCTTACTTTTCAAACAGTAAATTCAATTCAATTCACCTTAAACTACATCATTGCCGGCCATTCATACTGATTATTGCGCGCAAAAGTTTGATTTATAAATTGTAATCAATAGATAACAATTTACATAATGTTAATATTTAGTTTAATAAATGTTCATATTATTCGCAAAGGTGTTCGTGTTTTAATTAGTCCAAACTTAAAGTCCAACTTATATCTATAATACTTAATAATTAACTATCGATAAGTGTTATGTTAGGTTAGACTCCATTGGATTATAATTAACTAAAAAATATTAGTTTCAAAATACGAGAAATGAAACAATGAATACTGAATAGCATTGATTTAAAGTTTGTTTTTTAAATATAAATATTGGTTTTAGTCATGTTTAGAAACACTTTAATAATGATATAACTATTGATACAAAATGTAAAACTATTTGATTGAATGATTATTTTGAATTTTTGAATTTAAAGTGTAGATTTTGTTCAATAAAAGTTCAATTATTTCCTTCCGTAAAAATAGGATAACTTTTTAAAGGATTGAATATTCTTATAATTTATTCATATTAAGCGATATTATACGAGTTAGGATTATAAATAAAAAATTAATTTTAATTCAATTCAAAACCATTTAATTCTCTATAAGTATTAGTTTTGAAAAAGTCAATAATTTATTGATAAGTTTCTAACTAACTATAATCACAGCAGTGTCTTCTGAATCGCTGAGAGTAACATAACATAACACAACATAATGTACATTCTCTGTTGGAGTCTTTTATTTAATTGTTTTCATATCCAATAAAATCAAAAGGCATTTATCATTAAACAAATATTGAAAATTAAATTAAACTATTTTAAACAATATTAGGTTTGAGTAAAAAATAATGCGTGTTTTTTGGCTTCAATTAAAAGTTATATATTTTTATTTATCAACACAATTAGCCAATTATGTGATTGCCATCGTATTCTATTACTATAGAACAACTTTCCCCTAACATAACAATTCTCTACTAATAAAAGTACTTCGGGTTTGAATCAAACAATCAGAAGATATCTATTTAGACATCTTTTAAGTTAAAATTTACACTATCAAGAAACTATTGCAGTTTCAAACAAAAGGTTATTTGAAGGTGCAATACCTGTAGAATATGTGGGGTGAGTAAGAATATCTTATCTAAACTCATTTAATTATTATTAAAAACACGAATTTAAAATAATTATAAAGATTTAAATAGATTTAATTAAAAAGATTTAATTTACTTTATTTTAACACTAAATATTTTGTACTATCAATACAAATCAATACAAACGTAAACTTATCAAAATATTGTAAAATTAACATAACTTAATATTAAACACTTTAATAAGTTATATAAATTAAGTGAAATGAATAACAATAGCAAAAATTAAAAAAATCGAAATAAGTTAAATTGAAGCCTATTTTACAAAACAGATCTTTGGTTAGTTATTTGCTATTATATATTAAAAGTAATATTACAGTAGATTAATACTATTAAATTTCCATAATTTAACAGACATTAAAGCAAAATTATTTATCATGTAATTAACGATGAGATGAAAAAATTGGCGCTTCAATGATTGAATTGGCTATTTATTTGGAAGCAATGGCGTCGAGTAAGTGCGAAGCGGCGCGTTCCACATCCCAATTGGACGCACTCAAAGCCGACTCGCACTCTAATTCATTTCCAATTCCCAATTTCATGAGTTGCGTCACTTGTAATTCTTTTAGAGCCGCGATCGCGTCCATATTATGTCTGTACAAAGCAATCATGCATTCCTCTAATGTCGAACTTCTTACACGACTTTGTAATCGGGTTACCAATGGATGAGGAGATTCCAAGTTTAATGGTTGTGATGAACCGGGAATGGAATTAGCGGTCATTCCTATACCATATATGACTTCACGGCTCGGAGCTGTTGGAGTGACTATGAAGGGCTTGACGTGAGCTGTATTTGAAGGAAGAGATGGCAAGTGAAATGAGTCTATGCTATTATTTTTAATTGCAGAAATTGAATCATGTTTATTATTTGCAAGTGTTTGATTGCTAGAAGAGGTTGATGTGTGTAAAGAAACTCCGTTTGGCATTCGTCTGTTAGTGGTATACTTTGGAGGCGGTTGTATGAGTGGAATATGCTTTGATTCTAATTTATTTTCTTTATTTATTTCAAACTCATTTTCTGTGGGATTAATATTTGTTTTCGAAAGTTTGGCCTCTAATTCATCTAAAAATTCTTTACTAATTTTATTATCGGATTCAAATTTGTTTTGAGTCTCATTTAAGCCAATTGGTTGTAAAACCGAATTTTCCGATTGAATTGGTTTCGGTGAATGAGATAAACGAATTTCATTGACTTTAGTTTCTAACCAATCAAAAGCTCGATCTCTTTTTTCAATGGTTTGACTATTTCGTTCATCAGAGTCTTTCGTATTACTCCTATTATAATTTGATATTACTTTCAAATTAGGTATAACCGAAAAATTTAAATTATATTGAGATTCATCAGATTCACAGTTCGCGACCGCCGAATAATATCGATCTTTTTGCGAACATTCAAATTGATTTTCGAATTCACTGGTGAACTCTAACGGAGGCGAGTAATATTTAAAACTATGGCCTTCTGTTTCAGATAAACAATTATCGAGCGGAACATTAATATAAGTCGGTTCTTCCGAATAATCTAAATCATCGATTCGTTGTTCAGATTGTAATGACTTATGAGTTTCGGTCATAATATCTTTCGCTGCAGAGAATTCAACTGTCAATTCATCCGTTAAGTCTATTAGCATTCCTTCTTTCGTCTGATGGTTAACATTAGTATCATCTCTCCAGTTATTGGTATCCGTTTCTGATTTTAATTGAGTGTATGACAACGAACGCCGAAAACGGGTTTGCTTTTGATTATTAATCAATAACTCTTTTTCATTTTCAAGTTTATTGTAACCAAATTGATTGATTTTCTTCGAACCAATTTGATTAAAATCTGTGATATTCAATGATTCTATGGAATAAACATATGAAATAATAACAAAACATTTCAGGATTAATATGTGAATATACTTTTATTTCTGTTCGCCAGTTTTGGCGGTGGCGGCAAATCCGTTTGAATGCCGAGAACATCCGGCGGTTCCATTGGATTTTGTAAATACATTTCGTCAATATAGCCAGGATTACCCCACGATTCGCCGATACATCCGCCGTGACCGGCATGAATAAAACTGTTTCTCAATGGTTTACTAATGTCACTCGCCGTCAATGTGTTTGAATTTGCTAATACGCATCGCGGAAAATATCCGATTTCAAAAGAGCGTTGATTCTGCCCTTTCCACCAGTAATTCTCTGGCTGTCCATCAATCACTTCAATTTCTTCACCAATTTTGACTAATAAATAATTTTTCGTAGCTCGTAGTTTAGGCATATCTTCTGTCTTCTCATCAAAATTTTCAATAGCTGTCAGTTTAGTTGGTCTCGCCTCACAAAAGAAATCTTTAAGAGCATCAAAAGTTGGTCTGTCACTGGGTTTATGTGCCCAACACTGAAGTAAAAGTTGATAAATATCTAAAGGACAAGCATTAGGCATAATAAGTCGTTCTCCTTCCTGATCTATTTTATGCATAATTTGTGCCCCATTCAGACCAATCCACGGCTCATTTCCGAAAGTAAACATTTCCCAAAGAGTTACGCCAAACATCCTAAATAATAATTTGTTTACCATTTTATAATTTTATAATAAAATTTATCAATAAATATGTTTCCTAACAGTTTTTAACTTTTAAATCAATTATGTGCATATTATAAATAAATTATTTGACATATACTCCTTTTAATTATAGAAATAAAATAAATGTAAATGATAAAAATATGCCATAAAACATGAAATTTTGAAATAAATTTCTTAATTAATAAATTTGCGTTAATTGAATATTAATGAGTAATAAAGTAGTTTCCATAAAATTATAATTAAAATAATTATTTTTGCTTTTTAAAGTTGTTAAAATTTTTTATTTTTTCGTAAAGTAAAAATTAGTAAAAAGATAAATGTCAGTCGAAAGTAAAAAATTGGAATAAAGCAGAGTAAATGTTTATTCCTTTTAATGAACATAATCAGTTAATTTTGTTTATTACATAATTCGTCAATTTTTTGCTAAAATAGAATACTTTAGATGACGATTTTCTAAATTTGATAATTGTTTATTATAAGTCTGCAAAAACAGTGGCGTTTAACTAATATGTATTGTTATTTTGTCAAATCTTTTAAAACTATTATAAAAAGCTCGTTATTTTTACAAAAATAATTTTATACCTTTAAAGTCATTTTTTATTTGTCTTCGATATTAGTCTTAGTCTTGTTATTCATTTTTAATTATTTACTAACAAATTTGTGTATACATTATTTTAAAATAAATAACAATTTATAAAACTATTATTAAAAATTAAAATATAACTTAATAACTTTATTAATTTTGTAATATTAATACATTGTAAATAACTAAATGTGACGTAAATAAATTATTTTTAATGTATTATTTATAATATTTTTCGATTTCCAATACCTCTAATATCTAAATTTTTAAACACACGATATTTTTTATTGTAAACTTGCGAAGCTTTCTTTTGAAAGTTAATTTTATATATGAAATAACTAGCCTTAATTCAAAAATTTTTTCTAAACACCTATTTTTCATAAACTCGAAATACAATTCTCTTTTGTTAGTCAAAAATCGACAATTGATAATTTTGCTCGAAATTAGTTTCATATCAAGATTTAAAATATATTAAAATAATATCTTAAAAATAATATTTTATTAACTATTTTGCATTATGTTAAAGATAAATAAAATATAATACGAACCACGTATCGCTGGCGTGTGAAAATTGTCTAGACTTTAATGATTCGGGTGCACACCAGGGAAACGGCACTTTCTTGTGTTCGTTCATTATATAACAGTCTTCATGACTTGGAATGGCCCTCATTAGGCCGAAATCTCCGATCTTAACCTTCTCACTCGACGAAATTAAAATATTACGAGCGGCCAAATCTCTGTGAACGAATCTCTTGGACTCCAAGTATGCCATTCCGTTAGCGATTTGAATGGCGTACTCGATGAGCTTCGATATAGACGTGTGACCGCACTCTTTGCGTAATCGATCCCTAAGAGAGCCAAATATAGCTAATTCGGTGACCATCATCATTGGCGATGACAGCACAACACCATATAAGCGAATCAAATTTGGGTGATTTAACTCATGCATCGAATTCACTTCTTTTTCGAAGTCATCCAAAGCTCCGGGTTGTGACAGCACTTCCTGTTTTAATATTTTGACGGCAACCTCTTTGGTTCTACCGTTAGGCAAAGTCCACTCGCCTTTCATGACCACACCGAACGATCCGTCGCCTAATTTTGTCGATGTTTTAATGTCTTTTCTGTTTATAAGACAAGAACCGCTAAATCTGTTGTTTGACGAAGACGTGGAAGGCTTTCGACTCGCGCTTGAATTATGAGTGTGTTTGTGATCGTTATTATGAATCGGTTTTGTCGGAAATAACATATTTAAGAGATTTCCGCGATTTCTCGAGTTTCTCTTTTTGGCGGCGGCTATAAGACGACGAGCGGCGGGCGCGCCCATTCCGACCTTGTCATGGGTGAGGTCGTCGATCAACACTTTCTCGAAGTGCTCGACACGCGTCACATTTATGTTTCTGATCTTCTCGTAGAACTGCTCCAATTGGACGTCACGCAGAAGATCGTACAGCGATTCCTCACTCTCGCGACTACGCGTAGACATTGTTTCACACCAACACAAGCGCTTCAATACAGGTATGTCTTGCTAACCATATCACGACATAACAGACTAATGAGTATTTTGTATTTATCGTAATCTAAACATCGCTTTAATAAATGCCTAAACATCACAATAATTGAGTCTATAGTGGCGAACGATAGGCATAATTATAAATACTGTAATTAATACTAATTACACTTTAAAGTTGAGCAAAACGCGAACAATTTTGCAAAACAAATACTTGATTAGTATGAATGATGTCCTCAATTGTCGGCCTTTTGTTCAAAAGCCTCCCATTTTGTCAAATGTATGCTTCAATACTTGTATGGCTTCATAACTCTGACATTAATCTATTCTCTATTGTTTTAAAACGATAAATAGGTCTACAAAACGGGTGATGACATTGAGAAACATTGAGAAACATTGACAAACAGGTTCACAACCAGTGCATCGACTTATCGATGCTTTCTCTCATATTTTTCCACAATATTTGCCATCATTTTTGAGTTCAATTTTGCAAAAACTTCTAAACATTAATAGCAATGAATTGGTATTCAAATGAAGATATGAATCATTAAATAGACATAAATAAACAAAAGCAAAGTACGTCTCACTCACGGCATAACTGATTCACAAAATAGTTGCCCAGTTTTGCGATCAGCGATGTGTTCAATGCATAAATTGTTATTCACTAATAATAACGTCAACCACTTTGTCATTTGAAAATGATATTCAAATCGCATTCAAAACAAATATTTATACTTAATATTAGACTGAAAACAACTATCAATAATCGTATAACTAATCTTTTTGATGATATGCTTAATTCTCTTATCACTATTTGTTCACAACAATTGTATTTATAACTAATATTATAAATGTTATGTGTTTCCCACTCAATGACGTTATTTGAATGTAGTGTTACTTTAATAGGAGGAGAGAGTGATGAGAGACTAACGAGTGCTGTGAATGACGTCTCGTAAAGCCATTACGAAATTGAATACAATTGGCATTATTTTTGTTTACATTGAATTCACGTTTTTATATGTTAACTGACGTTTGGTTTACTGTTTATTAATAATATTTTGTTTTTTAATTTATAACTTGCAATGTTTTTTATTTCGATATCTATCGACAAAATGCAATTCATTATTACTCATATAATTATTAAAAAATTTAAATAAAATATTTTGAATCTAAAAATTATGTGCAATTATTTTCAAAGTAATAAAACTAAAATTTAAAAATCGGTGAGATTTTGGCAAAAGTTTACACTCTATGTGTTGAATAGATATTGAAAAAATGTGCGAAGAGATACCTATTTATCAAAAACGATTATCACAATTGAGTCAAAGATATTCAATGGATCGCAACTCGCCTGCGATGACAGCGATAACGGCGATGACGGCGATGACGGCCAGCACTTCGAGCGCCGCCAATATTAATAGATCGCAAACGAATCGCCATTTCGATGATCACCAGTACGTGACGAACGGCACGTTTTCGCGAGAACTCGAAGAAGCAAAGAATAGAGTCTCGCAAATGGAAAAAGTATTTCTTTTACAATTTCTAAACTGTTTTTTAGTGTTTAAAATTTTTGGAGTTAATTAAATATTAGTTAACATTAGTTATAAGACTAAATTCAATTCATCCTAGATTTGAATTTTAACTGATTTTGACAAAACATAGATTTGACAGTCATGTGAGTCACTCATACGACCACAAAGGAAAGAAATCCCAAATGAACCAAAATTAATGGCATTTTAATAGATATTATCTAAAACTAACTATATTTTGGACATTATATATATAGTTTAGGTATTTATATGAAAAGTATTATAAAGTATTGTTACAAAAATTATTAAAATAACCCGCGATTATTCTTAAGTTAATGCATGTTTGAAATTAAAACAAATTAATTTTAAAAGTCAACTCATTTGTATACTCTGTATGTTTAATTATTTATTCAAGTCTTTTTATTTACAGTTATTTTTCATATAGAAAATTTTAAAATGTGCTGTATTTTTATAACATATAAAATCTATTATTAATATTAATTTTCTAATAATTTAATGAATATTAGATTCTTTAATATATTATTAGTGTCAAATACACTATTGTATGAGTTGTTTCTATTTAAAGTTGATAATACTACCACCATATATACATCATGAGCTTATAATTTTAAATATTAAATGCTGTAAAATTGAGTTAAATAAATAATTATTATATAAATATTTTAAAATAGTGATTTCTACAGTTTTTTGTTTTGTTTTATTTGCTGTATTTTTATTTTATTCAACTATTCGTAAATGTAATAAACCTACACCTGTATAATCCTGTATTTATACTATACAATTAAATTATACATTATTAAATAATTTCATCACATATTACATACCATGTAATTTATATAATCACATAGTATTTTTACTGCTTCTACATAAATATTAATTCTGAAATAAGTTTTATTATGCTTGCATTAATTTTATTTTACTAAAATAGAAATTATAATTGTTTTATATTTGTAATCTTGTTTAAGCACATTTAATCAGCTTATTTTAAGTTGAAATTATCTGCTATTATAGTTGATTTTAACACATTATTATTATTTAAGCACACCTGCATGTAAATTATGTATAAGCATATAATTTATTATATAAATATTATAAAACTATTATAACAAGTTACATGTAAAATTTACGTGAAGGCAAAATAGGTTATGTTCTTTTAATTAATATAAAAATTTATCAATATTTATTTAGGGTCAGCAAAAGTTTACCATTATTATTATTATTATTATTAAAGATTAGTAGCATAAATTTAAATAAATTATTATAACATTATAAGATTAATTTAT
>JAQIYA010000263.1:0-23950 GCA_034699355.1 Microtritia minima | reverse complement strand
TTTCTCCTAAATGTAGAGAATGGTGTTATCTTACCATTTATTGGTTTATGTTAAAGCTGTTATGCGACAGCATTGCTGATGGCATATATGCCATCATATGAATGACTGATCATTTGGTGTACACTTCTCTACTTCTGCAGTCCATACCAAACACTGACCTCTCGCTATCAATAACTATGCACTACATATACGTAGTGACAGACTTGTTTAGTTAAACAAATTTAACGATTTGAAACAAAACAAATATTAATACAAAAAATTTCTATGTTAACATAATGTTTGTTAACGAAACCAAATCTGGGAATCCTTGAAAATAAAAAATAACTAATGTCAGTACAGTATGCATATCAGTGGTACAGCGCTTGCATTTGTTTGCGCGCATACAACACACCACAAACCAAACACCAAAACGTGCCACAAATTAATCAATTATTTATTTGTCAAATAATATTTTTTTTATCAAAATATTTTTTTTACTCTTTACTTCAATGTTAAAATTGTTGGATTCATTACTACTGACAAAACATGATTTGAGAATATCTAATATCTAGCAAAACAAGTGTTGTTCAAATAAAATCGAAAAGAAGCAAATTTGTTGATTTAAGCGATTGTCAATTTGGCTAATGTTGAGGTAACCCGAAATTAAGTTTGACCAGAGCTGTCGTTGACGATGGTTTGAATGCGACAAATGAATAAACGCGGGCATTGTTGTAATGAGCCGACCCTCCGGTGCTCTCTTTCCCGCTTCCTTACCAATAAAGATGTCACATTAATGGTCAGTCTCGAAGTTTGAGGCAAAGGCCAGAGCCAACCATAGATACCCTGCTGTGCCTCCGAAGCAATACAATGGAGAGGAAGAGATTGAAAATTGAAAAGCAAGTCAGTATACGGTATGAGCAAAGAATGCATTCTTCTCGATGCGTTCTTCTTCTCATGGATACTTCAGCTGTCAGGACTGTCAGGACTACGCCAACAGCTTTATTGAAAGATAACTCTCCTTTGTTGGCGAAGACGTTTGTTATGAATTTCGTTGCCCATCCAATGCAACTCTGGTGTACTTGTATTGCATCGGTTTCCTTGTAAATAATTGCTATTAATGTTTTGTGGGGTACAGACCAGTACAGTGCAGAAGAGAGCGCAGGAATTGGACTTTCACTTATCAATGCTTATTCTATATTATTTGTTTGCACCTGCATTGCTCTACATTTCAATTTAATAATAGCTCAACAAATTATTATTGAGTTAAATTATAAGTTAT
The DNA here is from genome assembly GCA_034699355.1 of Microtritia minima. NCBI lineage: Eukaryota > Metazoa > Arthropoda > Arachnida > Sarcoptiformes > Euphthiracaridae > Microtritia > Microtritia minima. The sequence goes on along the minus strand of JAQIYA010000263.1, from coordinate 22,692 downwards.
AAACAGGAAATGTAAACTTATTGAAAAGTCAAACTGAATCGTTAGAAGAAAAAAATTTTATTTTATATCTCAATTTGAAAACTAAACTTTTAGAAAAGGTTTGCGAATAATAGTTGGCTAACGAGTGAGGCTAAGCTTGAAATGAACTTAAATGTTCAGTTGATTCGAAACTTTTTATATTAAGTAAATGTCAGAAATTTATTTAAATCTGCACATTGTGTGCGTACATAAAAGGGTGAGTTAAAGTGGGTAGAGTTAAAGTAGATGTGCGCTATTAAATAGTGTATGACAGATAGCATGGGATGAGATCAGTTTGAGCGGCCGTCGAATAATGGCATTATTGGCTGCATTGCAGTGCATTGCGATGCCAGTGATCGCAGTTGTTGTTAGAGCGCTAATAATGCTCGGCATGGGAAACCACGCCATTCACTTATTCAATGTTTCATTCACTCAATTCAATAGTCAGTACGTAAGATAACCAAAAACTGCACCTTTTTTCCCTTTCTAGATATGATGTCAAAGGAAAAAATAGAAAAATAAGAAGATATAAATTCTTGTAAGCTTATGCATTGAGAAGCGCTGCCCGCCTCTCTCTCTCTCTCTCTCTCTCTCTCTGGTCACGGTATGCTCCCGATTAGGCCATTTCCTTGCTTTCGTTACCCTTATCTTGGAAAGCGCGTTAAAAATCCCATTTTACGCGAACAAAGTTGACATTTAAACTGGTAAAATCATTTATTTAAACTTTGCTTACTTGTTAGTGATTTGGCGTTTTACATAAATCTTCAAATATATTACATTTTAATTTATACTCTCTGATTGGATTTAAAACAAAATTGTCATTTATTTACATTAAGATATTTTAAAATTTAGTAATTATATCTTCTAAATTGATATATTATATGAATATTATTAATTATCAATTATTATAATAAGTTTTCTTTTAATATATTTTAAAAATATATGTGTATTTATTTTTATTTATTCAAGAAAAATAATGGTAAGAATTTTGAATAAATTGAGAGATAGGAATAACAGGAGTGGTAGAGAATCGAAAGGATACACCATTGGAGAGAGGAATAAACAGGAATTAACAATAAAAGAGGAGCGCTAATGGTGTGCGCTTAACGTGAATGCGATGCTGTGATGGCTTATTTAAGAAAAATGTCACACTCGCACAATACATTGTCATACATTGTCACCGCGCTATTTACTATTTACGTTACTCATATATTTTTCGATATTATATTTATTCATATTTTTATTTTTTTCTAGGAATAAGAATAAATTTACATAAAATGAATGCATTTATATTTTTAAAAATACTTAATATAAAATTATTTGCATATAATTTAATTATATTAATAAAATATTTTAATTGTCATTGATCAACATTTTTGTATAAAATCTTTATAATATAAAAATATAATGATTATTAAACATTGGTATTTATTTGACAAAAACATTACTTATGTACTTATTTTATTAAACTAACATTATATTTACTAACAATTAATAAATTACAAATTTAAAAAGTTAAATAAAAGATTATTAAGCAAAGAAATGATTTGAACTTTTAAATGCTATAAACTTTGATGTCGAGCACAAATATTGTTGAGCACACAAATCGTTATTCAAAGCAAATCAATGCGTTAGACATAAAGCCGACCGACGACTGTGTGGTCTTCTTCTTGTTTGTTAGCTTCTGTGCACTTTATTTTTTTGCGATAAAATATGTTGAGAGCATTTAATGTACGAGAAAGTTGGCAAAAGATGCATAAAGCGAAGTGATGCACACATAGCGGGTGCCACTTAAAGCATCACAAATTTGGTTTCATTATGATTGTCAGTAACTGTTGAGCCCCCTCTGCCATACGCATAATATTTATACCCGCGGATAAAGATTGTGATAGCGAGAGGATAAAGAGGGTTCCCTAGAATCAAATTGAGCAAAAACTGATGGACGATGTAAAACTAAATTGTAAAGTCATACTATACCATAGCATAGTATGATTGTATTGGCGGCAGTAAATGCAGCTCAAATGCTGGGCTCGAATGGTACGCTGTTTTTGCTGTTTTACGGCGTAAAGATGTATTTGCGAGCATTACAACAAGTTGTTCGACGTTTGGCGCAACAACAATGCCGACCACCTCCTGGGGCAACCATCTGTCTGTCTGAGATGATAAAGTGATCAAAGACCGTCAAAGACCCTCAGTCGTCGTCATAGTCATCTGTATCATTGAGACACCCCTGCACTCGCACTGCAAGCCATACCAAACTATACCATCACTCCATTGTCCCGTCATAGTCAGCCAAAAAAACTTCCACTAAAAGAGATTTGAGTAACAATTTCTTTAATCTCTTTTTAAGTTAAGCCTTTCAATCTTAAGTTTTGCACTTCAAATGTTTTGCTTTTGTGATGATTCGATATAAAAAACTCTCATCTATAGCTTATAGTTTCTGTATTTTCATAAACTAATGGTTAAATACAATAAATCTGAATATTAAAATATGAATGGCTGAAGAAATGATGAAATCATAAAATAGAGACACAATAAAGATGGTGTTGAGCTGACTCTCGCATGTGTGCCCATATTAAAATTTATGAGCTATATCAACATATATCAACATAATTTAATATTACAGTGTATGTTCATATAAAAAGTGTTCTCTGCACCACTTAATGCATTCATAACGAAATATATTGAATGAAGTCTCACTTTTTGCTCCCTCTCTCACCTTTTTAAACCAATTTAATAAACATAACACTCGACGTGCTTTTACTTCTTTCACTTCCTAAAATAGTGCACCTATGCTTGGATGGACTGCAGTACTGTACAGGACTGCAGTACCCCATGATTTCGGTTTTGATTCATTCAAATTGGATGTGCGAGAGGTCACACATTTCTGTTTTTCCCTTTTTTGCATCGCATGGTTCCTTCTTATTATATGATTGAACCAGAAGGCGAAAAAGCGTTAAATCCCTCAACACTAGTAAAGAATAGGACTAAGAATATAGAGTGAGTGCACTGCCGTACGTATGCGTTCAATTGTCTACATATCGCTTATGCTTCAACACTTTGCCAGAAAGGGATTAAATGTTGTGGCGTACAAGCCTTGAAACTGTGTTTTCTACCTCAGTATTACCATTTGATTGGCGCCAAAACTGATTTCAATTAAAAAACTAATATCAATAAACGATTGACGCAATGTATACAAAGAGAATAAATTGTTTGATGGCTTTATTCGATAAAAACATTGAAAAAAAGTTACGCCACTTTCGAGTTGAAGACTTGAGAAAATAAAGCCATCCTATTGGAAAAAAGGAGATAGAAATACTTAACGCTACATATTCTATGTGTCTCTCACTCCAACACCGGTTCAGAAGGCCTATTGTGTTATTTAGAAGCACCATAGAGGGAATTTTTAGCGGTTTAAAAACTGGGAGATCGGGTAGTTGTGCGTCGATAAAGATGTAAAAAGAGTATTCATAGAGGGGATCATCGGGGAGATCATCGGCGACGCTCTTTATTTCTTTCTTTCTCTCTGCGCACAAAAAGGTGAATCTATCTGCGAGCGGTTTTTCGTTTGGTATTTGTCACTGTATTTTTCATATGCCAAATAGAGACGTCCTGTTCTTGCTTTTCATTGACACTACTAGCTATGTATGGCTCTATGCATGTCTCTCTGACTCTCTCTGTCTCTCTATGCCTATGCATCTCTATCTCTCCTCTCTCTCTCCCGCAAGTTTTTGCCTTTAGCTTCAATTGTTGTATTGAATCATATGTATATATCGGCAAAACTGAAAAATTGTCAAAAGGAAGTTTTGAAAAAATTTCGGGATTATTTCACGCTTTGCCTGCTTAAGTATTTAAGAGTATATAATTTGCGCCATTAAATGGCTCGTACTGTCACACGAAATTGGCTGCCATTTATTTGATTTGTACGCCACACTCAACTGAGGCAAACTAAGGCAAACTAAGGCAAACTCTCGCTAATAGCTGGAGAGATAAATTAAGCGTAAAAATACAAACACCTAACATATGCGATTGAATGGGCCTCTCGCTAGACTCGGCTAATCGTGATGAAACGATAGAGAGAAAGAGAAAACTGCTTCTTGTCATGGGATAGTCAAAATAAGCTTCATTTTCTATTAGGGCCGAACACAATCTCGCAACTCAACCATCAGGCAGTAAATCAGAAATAGTAGATGCCATCTCTCAGTCTCTAACAATGCTGTTTTCCAATGTGTGATACAATGAATCTTCGGCCCAAAAATAAATAAGTGGATGCAACAAATGGCATGTCTTGTTCTTCTCTCGCTTTTCTTACTTGTGTTGCGCGCGTACTCGCTATTTATTGCTGCAAATGCATTGTCATAGCATTGTTACAGCATTGTGAGAGCGAAATATATGCATTAAAACGCTTCGATCTCTCGATCTTATCGTTTAGCCATTAAGCGAGACTTTTATCATTTTCCGTTCTCAATGGCAGCGATTGCAGGCCAACTCTATTTGTGATGCATAAGCATATTTGTTAGATTTGTTACGTGCGATCAAAAATAATACTCGATAAGTAATGTTTATGGCGATGTTTTGCCAACTTTTCATATACACATTGCTGTATACTTTTCTGTGCATAACAGCATTGATACTGCTTTTTTATATGCTTCATAAGATGCTATATAATAGATTAAAAGTTACGGCAACACAAACCAACTTTTTTTAGACTTGTTTTTTCATATTAGACTCGTTTCCTTGGTTTCCATTCATTCAAACACTAACAGATTATTGCTTTTCACTTCCCCTTTGATTTTCCTGTTCTATCCCTTACTTATTGCCAGTGTATCACATAAAAGTCAGTGTGATTTCGCTAATTTTATGTCACTCCGGTTATTATTGCCATATATGTAGATGTCATTGTGTTGTATAGGCTTTGCATCAATAATATGATTAATAACAGCATTGCGTATGAAAGCATCGATTTCGGCTCTGATTTATGCAACATTTATGGCTAATATTATTTAATAATATTCATTACATTTGAGTTTTGTTTATTTTTCATGATAGATGGTTGTTATTTAAGTGATTGTCATTTTATTTTGAAAATTTACTAAAATTTTGTGCTTAACAATAAATAGATAATATAACATAATTTGTTTAATTTATAAATCTTCATAAATTTTTATGCTTTCTATTAAATAAACATAAAATTATTTGAACAATAAATTTTCTTTACTATGACAAAGTCAAGGCTTAAGACTACGCATTTATAACTCAGATTCAGCCAAATTTATTGACTAACTATACAGTTGTAATTCAATCATGTAATCGTTCTCTAAATAATTAATGTAAAGCATAATAAATTCAAATTGTGTTGTGCCGTAAATTTTATTTAGTATACAAAATAAAGTCATTTCTTAAACTTCTCTTATTTTGATTTAGAAACAAATTTCTATTCATTTATTCACATAGAATATGAATTATTTTTTTTGTAATTATTATTGACAAAAAACTTTATGTACCCTTGATTTGATGCATGAAATCATTTTTATATGCCTAATCTTAAAAACTAAATAATTCATCAGTTAAAGTAATATAAATATTAATTTCATTTTAAGAATTATACAATAGATTTTAAAATAAATGTCTATGCAATTCTTAGCTTTGCTTTACAACAATAACTTAATTTTTAAGCACATTTTCTGACATTTTTGACTTAAAAGTTTGATATGTTTGACATAAATAAAACATTTCAAAATGTCAAATATTTGGCAACCACTTTATTCTGATACGGATCTATATATAAATACATAAAAACTCATTATAAAAATATTAAATAAACAAAAACTATTATATCGATGTATATCTCGTAACCTTATATCTAATAACTAAGATTGTTAGTGATGTCATTCAAAGATGAAAGATTAAATAATAGCGCCACCTATCAGTTTTATTAAATTTAATTTAATTTAAAGCATAAATAAGACTCTAAAAAAGTTTTAAATTTCAAAATATGGTCTAAAACATATAAATAATTTCAAACCCTTTTAATCAAAAATGAAAAAAACGTCTTTGTAATGAACTTTTCTCTTCAAAATACCGAAAAGTTATTTCTAAGACGAATTTTGCCCATTTATGGTTCAAATGGTGCCTTTAAACCATACTTTTGACTTTTTAAAGTTATTTTCAATTATTATTAACGCTGTTTATTTGCTTGTGTAATGTGTGTGTGCTTTAATTAATTATTTTTACTAAAGATATTAGAATTTTTCATCATTTCATGAAAGTTTCACATTTTTTCGAAGGTTTCACTGAAATTTTCAATTCATTTATATATTTCACTGAAATCCCTTCTTATAGGCATCAAAATTTAACAAAAGTAACAAACTTCTAACTCATAGAAAGAAATAGTTTGCCAAATAAATATAATTTTAGGTATATTTTATATTTATACCTGACTGTCAATTATTAAATTATTTTTGTACTTATCTTTGAATTTTTTAACATTAGATTTTGTTAATTTGCAAATTAATTGCAAATAATTGTAAGACGTTTCAAGAAAGAAAATCTACTTCTCCTCATCAGTTACGGACACAACTGATCTGTTGTGAAGTCTTTCTGTTCAAAGTTTATTATTTATGATCACTTTTGCCAGTTTACCAATAAATTTATATTATTTTACAAATAGTTTATTACATATACAGAGATTAATTACTATTTATTTTAATTTTAAAATACAATAATATTTTATTTATTAATTTAAAGCTTATTAATTGAAGTTAAGATAAATGCAAATTTGCTTAAATAAAAATGTTAAAAAAGTTTAAACTACATGTAGTTTGATGTGATAATTACATAAAATTACTTTTCAGAGTTAATTGATAAACATTGAAATCATAAATTTTATGTAAATTAGTCGATATAGTCCATTGAAGAGCAATTGTATTTACAAAGTTAAAAACTGTTTGCGCTATAATACATTATTGCATCTTTACCAAAGAAATAGTTCAGTGCGTATACTTTTTTCAAAATTCAATTGCATCGGAACTGTGATGAGCTTTGAAAAGTTATACAGAGTGACGCAATTTTATTGGCTAGAATCAGATCCTCACATGAGTGCCAAATAACATGGCTTTCATATACAAAATATAGTACTGCTTCAAAAATATTTTCTTTTAAAAAGTTTTACCAAACATATTACACTTTCTCTTTAACAACACTTTATGACTCATACAAGAAAAACATATTTAATATAATAATAATAAATTATTTCTTTCTTCTCACATGAATTATATGAATTTGACAGATAAATAGCATTAGCGCGATGACACTAAATTACATACATTGTATAATAAGTGTTTACTATGTGTTTTAGGTTTTTATACTTTTAGACATCCTTTTTTAAATTTTGTTTTAAGCAAAATAATAAAATAAAATTTCATTCGTAAAAAAAAATAATTCTATAATGAAATTTTTTTATAATTAAAGAAAGATCTAATCTAAGATTTAATCTAAATAAACTATAAGTTATTTTTCAATTAATTTAAATTTTAAATTTTGTATAAACACATGTAATTCCTTTAGATTTAATAAAATCAACAGATTTAATATCAGTAGACATAAAAATATAATTTTAATTCAAACGATTGTAAATAATATTATCTAAATTTTTAATTTTTACTTCATTTTGCAAAAGCAAATCTTTAGAATAGAGAATAACTTATAAAGTTTTACTGCACGTCAACTTCACTGCTATATTCATCTTTATATCTTTATACAATGCAATAGTTATACGCAACTAAGCAACTAATTTGAGTTTTTCAAATTGTTTGCAGAAAATATAATAAGACAAGATATTTTTAAGATAATTATAATAATTATTTTTTAAGATAAAGTTAATTATGTATAATACAACGTATAGCATAACAATTATTAGTTCTACAATAAGTTAATAAAATGATTTTTGATTTAATACAGTTTAGAATTTAATTATTTTATTCACAAAAGACTTTAATTTGAAGATATATTAATATTTGATATTAAAATACAGTATTTTTATGTTTTTTAATTTAATTTTAAATTATCAAAAAATTCTACTCACTATAAATTTACTAAACATTAAGTAATTCATTAAAGTATTATTTTATTATACTTATATAAATAATTTATCTTCAGTTATTGCAAAAAGAGTCACTAATAATACATTTTATAATTACACAGTCAATTAACAATCTTAAAGCTTGATTTTTATTTAAATTATATAACAAATATAAAATAATATACTTAATGATCATAACTTTTATTGTTGTAAATCACTATTAGTGGGTTAATTGATTTTAAGACCAACAGAGTGTTGTCAGAGTGTTGCTAAACAATGACTAAATAGAAAATCTATTATCATATCTTTTTAGCAGAACTAAACTTATAATTATTAGCGGTAACACATGTAAAGTTTTTTGATTTCATTACAGTATTAAAGGTTAGATGTTTGATGAAAAACCAAAAAAGGTTTTATTATCTGCAGATTGTGTATTGTAGAGCAAACACAGTTATGTGTTTCAAGAGAATAATGTAAAGCATGCTTTTAACAGCAGAGATAACAATAAATTATAAAAAGTTATCAAAGATATCGATACTTAATAGAAGTTAGAGGAGAGTAGACGTGTGTTTCAAAGCGTTGAGTGTATATCAATAAAGTTGTATTTATTTAGCTGTGCTCTACTCTGCTTTCACCGTCACTCTTAATTTTGACATTAGATGATAATGCGTTTTCTCTCTATCGTCTGATCGATAATAATGCCAGCATTTGGTGCGCAGACCCTAATGCGGCAAAAAGTGATCACCACTAGAAGACATGGACTGTTGGCCATCATCTGCATTGGTGTGCAATCAGATGCCTGCGTGGGTGCGCATCAAACTCTGCGCTTCTCTTTCTTTGCCACCAAAAAAAGAGATCATCAGTGGTGTGGACCGCCTTATGGTTGGCAGTGAAGAAGTTATAGCGAGACAAACCCATCCTTCACGTGGTATGTGTGATGCGCCTCCCAATCAATGCGATTCACAGACACGTATCTCAGAGCAGGGGTTTGTCCTCCGCTCGTCTGTGGTGTGGCGTTAGATATATCACTGTTTGAAATGTTATGCGCTAACGTTAACCATCGTATTATCATATTCGGCTAATTCGCAGATAAATGCTAGAAAAGTGTTTGCAAGTCGTGAACGCTTTTCCATAGAACTCTAGTGAGACAAAAGAAGCACTACCTTAGCTGATCAGCTATTGTTGGCCAGTCGTACAGCTCTGTACAGCTCTGCACTGCTCGGCAACGCATTCCGAGCGCTTCTTAAACTTTTATCTATTCAATTATCAATGAACCGTCGAGTCTCATCAGGTGGTCATCATTGTAGTGGTTTAGACAAGATAAATGATGGCACACAACGAGCTATTCTCTTAACGGACATCAAGATTAAGAAGTAGAATAGATAATAGTCACGCTACTCAACATTTTGCCACTCGTGCCCCTTCTGTCCCCTTTGATTGTGTCTTACTGTGCGTTAGCCCTCGACCAACACCGAAACTTTTCTCAACCAAAGCAAGTGTCATCGAAGCCAAGCTATCGACTACAGCGCTGCAAATAAGTCTATTAACAAAACTTTTTTTACTTGTTGTTCGAGTGTTCACATAAATTAATCAACTCTTTTTGTAAAGAAAGAATTTTGTTGAGCTGACAGCTGAGAGACAAAGACTCTGTATCTGAGTATCTCTTTTATTGGTTGGCAAACGAATCAACTGTCGAATGACTTACTGATAATAGCGATATTGAGTGCGCTTTCAGTGCGGAAAAGCTTAAAAGCCATATCATCGAGTGTCAAATCGCGTATCTGTTAATTGTGTGTATCAGCGGAGATACAACATGTCAAGTAAGGAATTTATTGTATTATATATATTTGAGATTATTTCGCTTTCGCGATGACTTATGTAACTATTCATATATAACTCATTAGAGTGCGAGTTATAGCTCGACAGTGAGCGCGTTTCGTGTTTTATGACTCTCTTATTTTCCCCTTATTTTTTGCGTTAACAACGTTTAGGTTCAAAAGTTGTTTTCGCCACTGCTTAGCAAAAGCTGTGTTTTCATGTATAACTGTAAATATGGTTTTTACTCTTACGAGTTAACTCGAATACTTAGCGTTTGTTTGGGATTTATATATCCTTGAAAATAGATTTTAATTCGTAATCACCATTAATAAAAAATCTTTCCAACGCTTATTCAGCGCTTTAACTCATGTTAAAAGGCATGTAAACTTTTAATGCATGAAAAAAGGGTACGAACTTTAATTTGTTTATCGCAGATATTTTCTCTTCATATTTGTTTGTGTTTCGCTTTTTTGCTTACTTTATGTGTTACTTCTTCAGACAGAGTTCGCTATTTATTTTCCACTTCTCGAAATTGAGTGAAAGTTAGATAAGAAGCAGCTCATTGTGAGCTCAACTGCAGTCGAGGGGCCAACAGGTCATAGCTTTTGAAAATTTAACTTTAGGGCTCAACTCTCGCGAAAGTTTATTTATTTATTTATATGTATGGATGTGATCAGAAGCGCATCATATGCTATATCTCGCACCGCTAACGAAATGAAATGCAGCACACCTTACAAGTATGAGAAGCGAACTTATTAGAAGTGTGTTACTGTAGTAAATTTTTCTGTCATCCATATTATAAGGCTTCCAAATAAATAATTGAGGAAATGAAACATCGTTTTGCTGTTCACTTGCGTTCGAGTGTTTTCTTTCTCGTCTCCATCGCATGCAAACAAAGCCACGATAGTTGGATCGGACGTGACTTCGGCCCAAACTTGCGAGGTTTCGTCAAAATCACATCTCCAGTGCATCTCCAATGACTTGTTATTCATTTAAAAAAGTCGTTTGTTGTTCTCCACTTTTTGATGTACCGCTCTGTGATTCGCTCGCAATTCATTCAACAGTTTGATATTATTGTTAATGTTTCCAATTCATCCATTTGTGATGCTTCCCAATCGTTAGTATCAATTCAAGTCAGTTTTTTGCTGAGTTTGCAAATAAATTTCCCGATGTTAGTCATCATTGGCTAATGAATGGCGAGATACTTCATTTTGCGTCATTGAATCAAAAAACGGCATATTTTTGCTTAAAGTGTGAAAATTGCATTACATTATTATTGGGTTTTAACTGTTAGCTTACAATGTTTTTGTGATGCGTTTCCAAATTGAATGATTAGCTTCTGTATACGTAACAAATTTTGTATTTTATTAGTCTACACACTATCTGTCTATTAAAATAAATAAAATGCTTTATATATTAAAATATATTTATATTTGCAATAATTTCGCTAATAAAATAAGATAATTATAGAATATATTTATAGAATTGATACTGCATTTTAAATCTCATTTGTTTGACATAAGACTTGCCAATAAAAAATGCGCATTATTCGCATTACACATAAGCTTTTTCCTAGTGGTAAGTCTCTCTCATACACAAAAAGTAAGTTTACAATAATAAAAACTAATAAAGTTAAAAATTTTATCACATCTAAAATCAAATTCAATGCTAATGAAAAGAATTAATTAAAAAAAATTATTGTGATGAAGATTCACACTATTAAAAATTATTAAGTAGTAAATATTTTATTTAAACAAAAACACAAAAGTTCTTACAAGTTCTTCGTTAGTTTCATATGTAAGCACTTTAGTACTGACGAGTGCTGTAAAAGATTTCTCAAAAGATTCTATGAATTTTATTATATTTGCTTTAATAGTGTATATGCATGTATACACTCTATATGTTTTTTAAATATCTAAACTTATTATAAGTAATCGCTTTTTGAAAATGTATCACATTGTTTAATGAAAACTATTTTGCAATAAATTATAATAATTTTCTAAAAGAAGTAGAAGTGGTGTTTTATTTGATTTTATAACTTTCCCAAATAAATTTGCTTATTATTAAAATACAAGAATTACTATACAAAAGAGAGGATTTTAACATAATTTTTATAACTTTAAGCATTTATTAACTTAAGTTAATACACATATATTTTTTAAAGCGCTTACTGTAATTTAAAATTTACAGACATTTCAAATCAATAAACTTGCTTTTGTCAAAATGAAAATCCTCTAAAAATTATGATAACTTATTTAGACATACTTCACACATAATACAACATTTTGGTTAAATTATTAACACTATTAATAATAAATTAAAAAAGTTATCGACTCTTATTTTTTTAAAACTTAATTCTGCAATTAATCGTTTAAATTACAGTAAAACATTATATCAATTATTAGTTTAAATTTGTATAAAAATTATACAAAATATAATTTTGTAATCAAAATGAATTATAGAGTACTATTATAATTGTAATAATTAAATAGAAATTTTACAAAATAACAAAATTTTTAACGATAATAAATCAAAATTATTAATAATAAATATATGGGTTTATAAATTTTCTGGATTTTAACAAATCAATAATTTTCAATACTATAATTTCATTAAAAAGTTTGCAATACAATGTGATTTTTATATTTATAATTAAATTGAGAGATCAAAAAATAGTATTGTGTTTGGTTTGAATTTCCGTTAATGAAAAATATTGTGAAGTTTCTCACATTTAAAAAGTTATTTATTTATCTATGGCTCAAACCCGGACCTATTTAAACATAAAGAAATAATCAAACGAGAAGAGCAATTCGATTATATGGAGGAAATGGTTTAAAGATAAAAGTTTTGCTTTTCGATGCCTTGGAGAGACTTCCTTTGTTTAATTAATAGTGTGAATCATACACCACTTAAATACACAATTTGACGAATCGAGTCAAGGAATGGGAAACGTCTTGCCGTCTAATTGTCAACAATATTCATATCGACATCTCTATATTTATTTATCGTTAAAAGCAAGAAAATTTCGGATATTCATAATCGTTAATTATTGAGTTGATTCTAATAATTATTGCATAGTTAACTAAAACAGATGAAACAATTATTATGCACTATAATATTTATCGCTTTCACATAACATTTTAATCGCAGTAATATATGATAGCTGTTTGCGCTACTATAGCGTCAACTTTAGCCGATTAGTAGCGAGTAATTAAAATTTATGTTAACATTATTTATTTCGATTTATTAACTATATTTTGTAATTATTTATGGCTTATCAATCATATATAACTTACTAAGCATTATCAATATTAATATTATTATTATTATTTTATTAGAGGTATTTGATTGAGTTCCTACGAGACGACGTAATCTATTGAGTCTAATGATTTTATTATACAATGAATTAATGATAGAATTGCTATCACTCGCAACCGTCAGTTGCATAACGCGTACGGCGAGAGTGAGCCCATTCAAAGCAGACTCGCTTCTCTCACTTCTCTCACTCTCCCAAAGCTCGCAATTTTGCTCAATTTTCTGTCACTGCTTCGTTTGGAGTGAAAAAGTGATTTTCCGCAATGACTTTCTCGCTCTATTGATGACATTTGAGACTAAATCTAAAACTATCGAGTCATGAGAGCGACTCGTCGTCCATCTCTCACGAGTCCGTCTTTATTCGTCGTTTCTGAAGTCATTATCTTTCAAATAGTTTTTCCACTGGTATAGCGTTGATGATTGTCGAGATGGGAGGGAGTATTAAATGTTGTGCTTTACGTTTTACCCAAAATAATGGATCAACATTTAACCCTAATTGACCCGTAACTCCCATTGAGACTCTTTAGCTGCCGGAACTATCAAAAGAGCAATGGTTTTCTCGTGTTGAATGGTAAGCGCGCCAACTCTTGATAATAAGATTGTGAACGAAGACAATATCCACAATATATTCTCTTCCAATAGACCCCATCGATACTAGTAGTGCCATATATTAAGCACTTTATATTGACTCGAATCAGGATTTTTTCTGCGGACGCGTGACTGTGGTTCGATATCAGAAAGTTTGCAATAGTGTGAGGAGTGAGAGATTGCGAAGAGAGAGGTGCAGAGATTGCACTATTAAGAGGCAGAAATGGGAGAAATGAGCGAAAAGCGAATTTTAGTTTTGCACTTTTCATTTAGTTTGCAGAGAGAGATCTCGATAGTAGTAGAAGTCGTTGGCGGATAAATATCTGAACATTCGAGTGGTCCCCCCTTTAACCAAAAGCGAGTTGCAGTGAGTTTGATTCACAAACAGTCTTCACTGCCCATGCCTTTCGATGCCATAAAAAGTAACCCTATAGTTGACTCGAAAACGGTAAGAAAACTCAATAATATGTAATGCAGTATTGGTGTGGTGTAGCCGCTCATGTAATTTAATTGGCTTACAGGTTAGCACTAACAAAATATCAATGAATGCCCTTTTTGTGATCGAGTTGATCGTAAGTATGCATATTTGTGTGCGTGTGTCTCATTTTTGGCTATCAAATAGTTATGCTATTTTTAGTTAGCATTTGCCACAGTTTGTCATCAAACACTTATTAGCATTTGATTATTCAAACTATCAGTTTGGTCTTGAAGTTTGTTAGACTTGTTGTGTACTTCTTTGTAATTCTAATGTTTGTAATGTTGTTATTGTTATTTATAAAAAATATCGTATTCATAATTTTTGCATATAATCGCTGCAATACTCTCATTGCCAAATAAATTTCTTATGGCATTCTTATGGCATTTTGTCAAACTTTTTCAAATGTGTTTCCCGATAAGTGTTGATAAGTTGACACTAAATGATTCTCTTCTTTAGCCTCTTCTTCTTCTACTTCTTTATCGCGAAATGAATTTAGCGTTTTTCGTGCCTTACAGTACAGACAACGAACGCAGCTGTTTAAATATTTTACGACAAATCATGATTGTGTGTTGTGTGGTGTGTGTGAAGAATGATATGTAAACAACAAACCACAGATGTCTGGTCCTATTCAACTAATATAAGGGATGAGTTTATTTGCCCGTAGTTTAGTTACAACAATAATTTTCGCTGAGAATATTTCCGCAAATTTTACCCCAGAGTTAGCCATAAAGTTTGGGCAGACATTCATTAGGATAAAGTTGCCGCAAATGTCAATCTATTATTTTTTGCTCTTTAACTAACTTTTGTGTGCACAAAGATTTGTTTGAAAAGAAACGTCTGGAAATGAGAAACTTTACAGCGTTTGGTCATTTAATATTTGACAATCCATTATTACTGCTCGTTTGCGATTAACTGTATTAAATAATAGCGCGCTTTATCTGTCAAAAGAGAAAGAGAGAGAAAGAGAGAAGAGAAGAGAAGAGTAACTTATGTGCTAAAAGTATTTTCGAGTAAAACCATTGAAGCGTCTCTCTGTGTCGCTCTCGTGATTGCCGTACCTATGCTTATGTCGGTGTTTGTGTATTCCGTTCATATTTTATTACCTTCAATCATTTAATGCAAACACGAGATTAGTGTTGGGAAGGCTCGCCCTTCAAAGCTCGAGCCTCGCCTTTATTTGAATGCATGCCAACTTCGTTAGTGCTCGCGCCGTCACTATCTTATTAATAATAAGACTTAATAATAAATAAAATACTGTCTTATTATTAAAATTATAACCTAAAAATTATATCAGATATTATATAAATTATTACGTACTGTAGATTTATAAGTTGTAAATATAAATAAATACCAGTAATCACATCGAATAATAATGATTCACATATTGAGGTTATAATATTTTGTAATTTGACGTCAATAAAGTTAATATTAAGTAACAAATTTAATTACTCATTCTGTTTGATGTGAATCTCTCTAATAAAGAGGTTTACCGAAAGCCGAGTCTATAAAGCGAATGCCTGTAGAGGAGGCTCGAAATTTGCATTAACTCGGTTTAGATTGGATGGATGGTCATAACAAACATGATATCGCGCCTTCCCATACATACAGGAAGTTTCGAAACATATTTTATTATCAAATGATAGATTACCTTTTTTACCCTCAAAACTTTTTTAAATGTTTTCATGCAAGAATTTTTGAGAATACGCGTTACCATATCTCATATTTTCGCACTATATCTCGCACATCGTATGCATTATTCAAATTCACACATATTTTATTAATTTAAGTAAATATAAAATTTTTAATGATTAATAATTAAGCGTGAATTTTAATCAAATAAGATTAAAAGCTTTATATTAATTTGAAATTTTTAAAAAATTTCGGCGAAATGGGTGTCAAAAGAGTAGCATTTTGGTGCAAGATTTACCATAAAATTCACCGCATCATCATTTTTAGCCCTCCGTTATATTTTCTCGATGTTAGTGCAGCAATGATTCACATTATATATGGGAAAAGCTCTGCTCTATTGCATTCCAACCGCACATCTGAATACCACTATTCTCTCCATTATTTTCCATTTTTGATAAATGTATGCTTACCTTTTACAATCACCATTTTTTATAAACCGATGCTCACTAAACCGTGCAATCCGTAAAGATATGGTTAGGCCTTTCTTACCATAAGCTCATATTTTACACCTTTATTTAAGATTCAGAAATTTTACGATCTATAAGAAACTATAAATTTTATCAACGATTCTTTAAATAAATGATTTTTACGCATTTAATGATTAAAGACTTTAAGTGATAATCGAAATGTGGATCAAGAATAGTGAATAATTGTTGTGTATATGTAACTCATTGTGTTTATCAATGTAAGCGATTGCCGGTAATGGAGTATCAATTTAGTGGCACATTACTGGTGACCACCTATTGGGCGAATGCAATAACGGCGGGATGTCTGGCATCGCGATTGCAGACCATTCTCGATAAGACCGATACTCCATTATCCAAATGCATTAATCGTGTTTAATATAATGTGTCTCAATAGTGCGATATTAGTGTCATCTTTGATGCATCCAATTGGGTGAAGGTGTTAATCAGTCTCTCGTGTATGCCTATGTGTATGCCTACGTATGCCTATGTATGTGCACCTCAATGTGCGTTCAGTCCAAAACAAGATAAACCAATCTTATGCGCAGCGGGTCTCCAACGCCACACGTTTTTCGCTTTTCTCCGTGATTTGGTCACCCTTTGATCGGTTTGCGTTGTCTTATCAAACGTCGGCGTATTAAAGCATGAAAAGATCTAATATCGAGGCAATGGAGGCAACACTTGTGTGCCGTACTCTTCAGATGTGCTGATGCGTCATATGAGTTGCAGTCTTCGCATTACAGTACGCGTTACTCTTATGCCTGTTATTGAAGCCACGCTAAGCTTTGCTGCCACTATTGATATTAGTAAATGAAGATAACTTTTCGGTCTTCGCATAATATGCGCTTTTGATTAAAATGATAGGTATAAGTGATAATTTATGGCTGTACTGATTAGTTGTCCAGCTGTACAACTATGCTCAGCTATGCTCTACTCTGTGATAGCAGTATAGCGGGTGTGCACTAGTATTACCTCGATTACCACTCTAACACATGTTTGGCTCGCGTGCATTGAATAAACAGTGTCACTAATATTCATCTTTACTATCATCAGTTGCTGAGCGCTTATTGAATATTGCAATATTGCATGCTATTAGAGGTGGTATTAGTTGCACTTATCCATCGCTTGTCAGCTATTCCTGTGTCAACAAAACCGTTGTTTTACTTTGATTTTCAGGTCTTATCTATTTTGAGGCACAGAGAGCCGAAACGCTTAGTCGATGGCGTTTGGCTTTGAATGCCTCACTGATGGCTGCGATTATGTTTGTAAAAATCATTGCAATACCGCTCGCTTTGTGCTATCACTGTCTGCTCTCGAGAAATATAGATAATTCAAATATGTTTGTGTCCATTCAATGCATTGACTGATGCCGAACCGAGAAAAGCCTTTCGAAGATTATTTATTTTTCTGTTTTGCAAAAATAAGTCATAAACACGAGCACATTCTGCACATTCTGTATATCTGACAGAATCGGAGAGAGAGGCGACTTCAATAGAGTTGTGTAGTCGTGTAGTGTTCATAGTCTGGTTGAATGCGAAATCCGTTGCAAACTTGCGCACAACTCAATGGATTGCATACACTATATGGTAATAACGATAAAACGGCAATAATCACTAATTGTGTTTGTTTGCTATTTTGTGTGACCCGAACGCGAACGCGTTTGTGTTACGATAGCGCGCATTATATGATTACCACTTCTGCTCGTATTCTCTCTCTCCCTCTCGTATCATCTTTGTGCACATTTCCGTGTGTTGTCACTACTTGAGGAAGTCATTGTGAAGTGACATCCGCACGGCGAGAATGCACCGCCTATTTGGCCAACGGGTGGTTCTCCTCATAGTAATGCTCGTTATATTCTCGCACTTGTAGCTCATATTATGTGCTTATGAATGAATGCTTAACGATGAGACATCCTTAACATCCTTCTTCATGTCCATGATTAGTGATTTCAGTGATGCGCCTTTTCCTAGAATTCCTCCCTTAACTAAAGATAAGCTGTGCTCAGGGCTAATAATTATTGAGCTTTTCTTTAGTTACTTATGACATGAATTCATCTGCACTATGATAACCATGATAACTATGATAACCACAAGGAAATATTGTATGACTAATAACGTCTTATTCAGTAAACAATACTTTTCAACCAAATTAGCTTTTCTTCAATTTTGCATTTTCTCAAATTGATTATCTTTTATAATTTATAAAATTTTTAAAATTAGTTTAAGTTTTTGAATTGTTTAAAAAATGTGAATTTGTTTGCAATACAGGCGAAGAAGATGACGAAGTGCTTAGTATGAGCGATGATTTCGGCAACGATGAGGCCGACCGTTCAGATGATAATGACGACAACGTTAACATCTACTCATCAGACTCTTCTGCCCGTAATTCATGCAAAAACTTCGATATGGTTGGTGAGCAGGCATTGCAGCAATCGCTTCAGCAGTCACTCCAGCATTCACTGCAGCACTCGTTGCCGATCTCGCGCCAGCACTCAATGCTGCCAAATCTGCCCAAAGAGCTCGAGTTGCGACCGACAACAGGCGGCGGTGGCCTTAATCTGCCCCAACAAGCGTTCATTAGCCTGTGGGCGAGATGTGATTTGAAAGTGGGCACCATTTTCGGACCATATCCCGGCAAGATTCGTAAGGATCCGATTGCATCCAACTTTAACTGGAAGGTGAGCTCGCATTGCACTCCATTAGCGTTTCACATAATTTATTTCCTATCAATTTTTGTCAACATCAATATACGAGTAACTGTTACGGACATGATTTCGCTCACAGATTCTAATAAGTGATTGCGATTTCGCTTTTAAAATCAATCATTAATACGTTCTGTAATTTGAACTTATTTTGTTGTCCTTCTAATCTCTCTCTCTCTCTCTCTCTCTCTCTCTCTCTCTTACTCACTCACTCTATCAATAATCTGCAAAAGTTGTTTTTGATCTCAAATTTGCCACATTAATGCTATGTCTGTGCCAAAAGCAGTTTCAGCCAAATCCCACTCCTCTGCGGTCATGTGTCAAATGCAGGTTGTTTTTGGCTGTTTCGTTACATTATCCCTATTTTTGCATTTTATCTCTATAAGTGATCTGTTTTTTAATTCTTCAATTCAACCAAAGTGTTTGAGTTCATTAATTTTGATTTACTAAAAATTTTGCTAAAACTTAACTTAGATTTCAAATGATTTTATATTCATAGTTACCAATAATAATACTATTTAAAAATTAATATTAAATAAACGTATCGCATATGTGATGAGCGCTTAGATATTTAGATATCTAATTTATAACTTTTTCTATTTAAATTCAGAACTAATTTATCAAAATTATCTATCTATGAATGATATTTTCATAGATTGTTAATTCCGTCACTTATCTTTTAATTCGTTAATTAATTTACTCTTATTATAATTTTTAAATTATATTCAATGTAATTGTGATTTATATCATTCATAACAATGAAAAAATACATATATAACGGTTTTATATACTGTAAATTAAATAAAATGAGTATTATTTATTTAATTTCATATAATTAAGTAAAAATTGTTGAGAATGATTTGTTTGAAGAGTGCTCCAAATAACTTAATTTTAAAATTTTATTTCTTATGGTAAAAGATAATATGTTAATATTTAAATAAATTTTATTAATCAAATAAAATAATATATATTGTACTCTGATTTATCTATGATTAGATTTATTATTTTTTCTACAACGCGAGAGCATTTTGGCCTAAATTTTAAACATGCTGTCGCAAAACCTTAAAGACAACAAAAAACTAAAACAAAGCTCAATATACGAGTTTGACCTTAAAATGTGCAAATACGTGAAAAATGTTTGTCTTATTAATGAAAGACAAATAAGAGTAGAATAGATAAGATGATTTTTATTTTATAATTATCTCATAACGTTTTTAAATGAAATTTTAATATATTATAAGGAATAAAATTGATTAAAAAATTGATATTTGTCTATAATATTGTTAAAAATTTAAAAACAGTTTATAGTGACTATTTTTAACAAATACTTTTACTTGACTTAATTGAAAAATAAAAATTTTTCATTTTTAGTTTCTCAAAAAGCCAGAAACAATTTTATGCTCTAATTTATGTTTATCATATTTTATAAATCATTTCAACTTATTAAGATAAAAACGTTTAATCTGTAATATCTCAGTTTAATTTGCATTTAATTAAAATATTTATTCTACAGTAGTCAAAGAAATTGAACTTTATTTATAGATAGCTAAATCTTTTGAAGCAGTTATATATTTTATGACTTTTACGATTTTTCAAATTAATTTGTATGAATTAGCATATTTAATTAAATTGTATTTTTTATTTCAGTTACTATTATTTTTATTGTGGATAATTTAAAATATTTGAATACTTTTAGATAAAATACATGTATAATGTAGTGATTGCTAAAATAAAAGCTTTTAAATTTTAAAATAGAATTTTATTATTATTTGATAATAATTACATTATTTAAATGAATGGTCATATTGTTTATTTTGAAATTAAAATAAAGTATGTTTTAATTAAAAAGTGATAATCATCTTTTATTATTTTTTAAAACAGCAGTAAAATATAAATGGCTGTTAATAAAAAAAACACTTCAAGTAGGACTTTAAATAGGGCTGACATTAATTTTTTATGATTATCGTTCACTAAAAGATATTAATGCAACTTCTCTTATCGGCGTATAAATTACAGTTATTTTTAATGAGATTTTTCTAAAAAAGCATTCTATTTATAAATAATTATAAAATAAAGTAAATTTTAAATTTAAAGTCATCTCATATAAGGTTTATTTTTCGAAATAATAGACAGATATTATACATATAAAGAAATCCTAATCATATTTTTCCATAATTAATAATTAATTAATTAATTTTAATAATTTGTCACTTAATTTTGTAATAAGCATATTATATTAAAGCAAGTAAGAGCAAAGCAATGGCTGCCATAATGTATCAATAAAAATATATATAAGATTAGAAACTAAGATTAGAAACTCTTTTAAAGGCAGATGAATAAACTTATTATTGATAGTCGTGGCATAACATATGCCGGGAATACTTCCAAATCGTATTCGACAGCAACTTATTTAAATAATATATTATTACAGTAGATTGAGTGTAGTTTACCCAAAGTGGCATAAGTGTGCTCCTGTCGAGGGGTGGCAAGGAATAAATGCGCGAAGATCAACAAACATTTAATTTGTATAATAATTGAAGCCATTCATTATATATTGACCTAAAGTATTAGTGTATTCTCATGTTTTACTTGATATCCGTCAGAATTAATGATTTAAAATGCACGAATGAATTCTTTAAACTAAAAATCTTCCTTTTATTAATCGCTTATTTAAAAATATATGCATTCAAAATTTTAGTTAAATAATTTTTAAAAATATCCATTAACTTACTGTAACTCTATAAGATAATTGTTTTAATTGTTTCAAACTCATTATTTTATTTTGCATTTATCTAATCATTTTACTTACTTTTATTATTTTAATGAACTATAATAATTAGAAACATTTCATATATTTCTGTATACCGAATATTATTTAGCGTTTTAGTTTGATTATGTTAATAATCTTAATAATTAAGTATTTTTATTAATCTGTTTATTTTAATTTTTTAATATAAAAATTTATATAACTGATACAAAGAGTTCTATAAAAGTAATTATTAAATGAAAACTTTATATAAAAAAGTTTAAAAACTAACACATCAAATGAAAATAAATTATTATTTTTTATACAAAAATTATTTATTCAAATTATTAGTATAAAAGTAAATTATTTAAAAAATTTAATTTTTTAATAGCAAAATACCGAAGTAAATATTTTTTCTTATGAAATGAATAAACAGAAGAGACAATTAGTCATTTACTAATAATTTTTGATAATTAGTGCAAACAATAATAATAATGAATACATGTAGATATGATATTAGTGTTTATTCCATTCATGAATTTAGTAATTAAGACATTACTACAATTTATTTGATATTATTTTTAAAAATACGGCTCACTAAATATAGACATTAAATTGCGCATTACATGCAACTTGTAAGGTGGCAATGATAAGCATTTACGGACCATTTGGACCCCGTATTTGTTTGATGGCAGCAAACAGGGAACGCTAAAGCGTTATGCATTGCGATTATTATTATTATTTGGTATTATAATTATATTCTTCTCTGGTCTGTCGCAGATGACAGCGATGTAT